>CM042446.1:28815892-28865892 GCA_023631565.1 Gymnocephalus cernua | reverse complement strand
GTCCCTGTTCAGATGCACCAATCAAGGCCAGGGGGGGGTGTCTATCTGCGTGTCAATCACTGCTCATGCACACGTATTCATTCTCCCTTGTGGGGGGAGGGGCTTAGGAGACCGTTTTGGGCTTTACCTTAAAGGGGGGGAGGGACTGAGAAGTTGTCGATGTTCACATTTTTTGGCTAATTCCTGGATCTTCACAATCCGACCTACAGCACATTAAAATAAAAATAAAAAAATAAAAGCATATCGTCCCAGCACTAGTCTGTGCATTACTTTTTTTTTTTTTTTTTACATTTAGCTGATGCATCTTACAGAAACTCCCTCTGGGGGACAAACACTCTCATTGGTCGAATCTTTGTCTTCTTTATGCAAATTTTTACAGTTTTATATGATTTGAAAATATCAAACTGTTGCTTCTATGTGTTGATGAGCTCCTGTGACTTTAATAATGATTATTATACTTTAAATACTTCAAATAGCATGAATACATTTCCTATATATGACCTGACGTGCAGAGAATTCAAGTTTCGTTTCATTTAATCTCACACCAGACTGTTACTATATCACTTTTTTTTGCAATTGTATCCTCTTCCTAATCACAATATAGTCAATAACGTGCATCAACTGTGTGCCTGTATTGAAAGATTTTGTTGGGCTGGTGCTACAAATAATAAAAGTTTTTAAGTAATTAAGAGTCATAAGAAAGCTTTTTTTGCACACCTCTTTTGGTCGGGCAGGTAGCGTAGGATGTGATCTAGAGTGGCAGATCAGAAGTCTAGAAGAAAAATCCCGCACACTGACCATTACGCAAGCAAACAATTTATTTACAACGTTTCGGTCCTAGACCTTCATCAGGTAAGTTTGCGGATTGTAAATTTGCGGGTTGGTGCCTTGGAGGTGAACTGGCATCTCTCCAGCTACCAGTCCACACTCTGTACTTTTGGTCTGTACTCCCTCCAGACTGAGCTACTGCCACCCCAAAACAAAGACAAACAAAGAAATCTCTTCATTACTAAAATGATTTGCTGATTGTTGTTGAAAGATATCAACATCGGACCAAAAGTGTCTCAAAGCTCAGATGCCACCGTGTTGTTACTGTTCCGTTTGATTTCAACTTTTTATTTCAACTCTCCTGCTTTCATAAACACTAATAACTGCTTTTCCTCTCTGATTGTCTTATTAACCATTTAGTGATCACTTTCCCTTAATTACCTAGGACCGAAACGTTGTAAATAACTTGTTTGCTTGCGTAATGGTCAGTGTGCGGGATTTTTCTTCTAAAGTAATTAAGAGTCTCAGAATAAATATTTTCACTCAGAATGAGACATTTATTCCCGGCAACGCCTGTTCTCATTTACACACAATAACACGATCTGCTGCGGCAGACACCAAACAGAGCAAACACACGTTCACCGTTAACACCTTACACTCACACGAGAAAAACACACCCAAAAGTGACTTTCGGTGTTCAGAAAGCCGCCGTAAAGCCGCTGTAAAGACGATCAGAGATGCCATGAACGAAAAGAAATGTTCTCTTGTACGGATGGAAGTTTTGTATTGCAACCCAGACTGAAAAAAAAGTATAAAAGTGTCCGTGTGCCGGGCGCCTGGTTCTAAAGGGTTGTTCTTAGTGTCTTCATTAATCAGAGGTGTGTTTTGGGCGTAACATGCAATCAACCAATCAGAGATCATCTCCCATTCCCTTTAAAAGCCAGGCGCGTTTGGACCTTGGAGCATTGCTGTTATGATGGAGGATTTACACCCTAATATGTTTATTAGTAATCTTCTGCATGTGTGTGTGTGTGTGCTGCTGTGCGTCCCTGTGTGTGTGTGTAACAAGCATAGTGTGCACGTGCTGTGCACGAGCCTCGGAGCATTTTACTAATGTGCTGTTAAAATAACAATGAAATGCTGCGTTGTTGACTTTAGACCAGGTTTATGTTGGTCAATGGTGCCATCACTTCCCGCTGCCTCAAGATAGCAATACGCCCAGAATGCACCTGAACACACCTCCCTGTAAGACCAGCACGCCCAGAATGCACCTGAACACACCTCCTTGAAAGACCAGCACACCCAGAATGCACCTGAACACACCTCCTTGAAAGACCAGCACGCCCATGGGGCGCACAGATGGACGCAGGTGCATTTGCTATTTAAACAACGCGGAAATTGACAACTGCGTCGCTCTTAAACTAGCAAAGACACTTGCGTCGGGCGCGAGATAGGACCCTCAGTCTTAAAGTTCCAGATAGTTTTAGTCCTCCTCTTCATCAAAACCTGGATTGGTCCTTCCTCTGCCTCTTCCTCTGCTCGCAGACGGGCCTCCTGGTCCAGCCTGGTATCCAGACGGGTCACCGTTATCCTCCCACTGGCCCAGATGCTGCTCTCCATCTGGGCCGTAATCCTGGTTCACCTGGTAGTTGTATCCCCTCTCCTCCGGGGCAGACCAGCCCTGGTAGGGTTTCTCCTCCTCTGGGCGACCGTTGTCGTCGGGGGAGAAGGTGTCGTCGTCCAGGTGGTCGTCGTAGCGCTGGTAGGAGCTGGCGTGCGCCTGCTGCTCCCGGGCGTTCAGCTCCAGCGTGCTGTGCCACACGCCGTAGCAGCCGTAGATCAACAGACCTGAGGACGGACACACGGCGTCGGTTACAACACAAACACAGCAGAAAGAGAAAGTGTCCAGCTGTTCATCACTTCCATCTCTTCCCTTTACTTCATCATCGGTCAACTAACTGCACATCCAACAAAGTCTGGATGTAACCGTAACCCATGACGATTACTTTCATTAGCGATTAATCTGCTGATTACTTTTAGAGATGTTCCGATGCTAGAATCGCCTAAATACTGGTATCGGTATTGGCAAGTAGTGGAGTTTATGCACTAGGGCTGGGCAATATATCTATATTATATCGACATCGATATACAGTATGAGACTAGATATCCATTGTCATATCGCCCAGCTCTAGTACGCAGCGATCCGATACCACGTAACTTAGACCTGAAGAAAATCTACTTTAAAGAAGTTCATTTTTTCCGTTATGACTCGCTGTCAAAGTGGATAATAAAATAAAGTTCTTTGGCATTCATTGTTTGTGTTTGTTCATGTTTTACAAAGAGTTTAAGTCGACTAACAACAAAGATAGCAATCATATCACATCCATACACGGATAGTAGTTCACAGCTGTTAAAACATCGTCAAAGGCCCAATCCCCAAAGTCCGGACTCACGGACTCTGGTGCGAGTTCTCGTGAAATTCGTGAGGGCTCAGGGTCATCGTCCAAATGTCGAATTTCAAAGTGGCGTGAGGGTTTGAGTACACGCTTCCCGAGCTCTTTCCGTGAGTCTGCATCGATGCAGACTTCACCAAAGGGAATTACCCGCAGTTCAAAGCGTCGTGGCGTTTACCGCGGAGACCATATAGGGAAATCCGGAAATTACAAAAGGTAAACAACAGCACGACCGCGGGAACGGAACGGACCTGTAGTCCAGATGGAAAACAAGAAGTTTGGAGACATGTGGAATCAGGCAGCCGTCTCCTGAGCCACGGGCGCGTGGAAAAGCAACAAACTTAAAATGAAAATTCCCGACAAGTGTCAGCAACATCTTTGTTATTAAACGTCGCCAAGGTAACGTGTGATCTGGTGAAGTGCTGTCCCGATCCCAGTTATACCTGTCTGAGCCCACGTGGCCTCACACACTCACTCACTCAGCACCTGAGATCAATTAAGTCTTTAGTCCTTAGTTCTCAGGGCTCACTTTGGGATTGGGCCTATATCCGCGACGTTCCACTTCCGGGATTGCTCCGTTGCCGCCCGAAATTACGCCGGATGTCGCTCTCTTCGGGCCGGCTGTCCGAGGCTCCGTCCGGGGCTCAGCGCCGCCTAAGACGATTGCGATCGGTTTAAAGAAATGCGAATAAACCAGAGCACGTTTTCCTCCCATCCAGGAATGCTGTGTGGTCCAGCCAGACCCTCCTCCGCAGCGCTGTGGAGGAGGGTCTGGCATCCGGCCGAAAAAGAGGAACATCCGGTGGAATTTCCGGCGGCACCGGAGCAATCCTGGAAGTGGAACGTTGTGGATATATAAAATGCAGGATACGTAACTCGCCGCTATTCCTATTCCTTAAAATGCACTCCGAGGTTCCAATATGGAAAATGAATGTTTCATCTCACCTACGAAGCACCAGATGGTGAACCGGGCCCAGGTGAGTGGCGACAGTTTAAGCATGAGGTAGCTGTTGACCAATATGGCCGCCGCGGGTACAAAGGGCACACAGGGCGCCATGTAGGGCAGCTTCCTCGCACTCTGTGGCTGCTGAAGAATCGTGATCAAAAGCTTCGCCAAGGACCCGGCCATCAGCGTGGCCGCGAGGCCTGAGAACACCGCGCCGGCGCCGTGTCCCTGCTCAACGCCAAATATAACGGTGGACCAGAGGAAGAAGGACGAGAGGAAGAAGAGGAGGGTGCAATGGGTCACTATGCGGCCGGTGGCAGGGGTGGGCCGCGCCGACGCGTCGGGCAATCCCAGCCGCAGCCGCAAGGTGTAGAAGTGACCTCCCAGAAGCCTTTTCAGCAGCGAGGCGTGGCCTGTGTGGAAATCAGAGTCATCCCCTTCTCCTTCCGTCCCGCCTGCGTGGTAGGACGCCGATCCGTCGGCGTCTGGGCCTCCGATCAGGATCTGGTCGCCTTTGGTGGGCGCCGCCCCGTCGTCATGGTGCTTCAGGCCGTCCTCGTCCTCCCCGGAGATGAACTGGTGCGTGTCGGTCTGTTCGTCCGGCTGGTAGCGCAGCAGGAGCACGCACACGCTGACCAGAGTGTAGGCCAGCAGGGTGCCGATGGACATCATCTCAATCAGGTCCCGCAGGCTCACCAGCAGAGCCAGGAGGGAAGCGAAGCAGCCCGACGCCACACACGCCACCGTGGGAGTGCGTGTGAATGCAGACACGTGAGACAGGAACCTGCAGACACATTAATCACAGAGTTAACCCGGAACTAGTCTCGCATAGCCAGACCTTCCTCCACTGCGCTGCGGAGGAGTCCACGCAGCATTCCTGGATGGGAGAAAAACGTGCTCTGGTTTATCAGCATTTCTTTAAACCAATCACAATCGTCATGGGCGGGGCTAAGCTCCGCACGGTGCCTCTGCAAAATAGCCTCAGGAAGGAACTTGTTTTGGTGGAACATGAGTACGTTCAAAAGTAGTTTTTAGTCGTGCAACAGAAAACTCAGATTGGACAGATAGTCTAGCTAGCTGTCTGGATTTACCCTGCAGAGATCTGAGGAACAGTTAACCATGGTCCTCAGAAAGAAAGAGGAAGGTGACTAGGGTTGGGTATCGTTTGGGTTTTTTCCGATACCGGTGCTAAATCGGTACTTTTAAAACGGTGCCGGTGCCTAAACGGTGCCTAAACCGATTACTTTTTAATAAAGTTTTAAAGAAAGAAGAAGAAACAAGAAGGATAGGCCGACTAAACAACAGTCGGTGACATTTAAGAACACATTGTTTATTACTAAGGCCATATGGTCAAAATTAAATGATTTAATAGTAATGTAATAACTATAACTTATAATACACAATAACTTATTTCACCAGTAAATTGCTGTTGAATGACAAAAACAACAACCAGATGGGAAAAGGGTATTTTACAATAACTTTGAATGCACCGCGAGACTGTAGGTTACCAGTTTCAGTGAATGCACCGCGAGGCTGTAGGTTACCAGTTTCAGTGAATGCACCGCGAGGCTGTAGGTTACCAGTTTCAGTGAATGCACCGCGAGGCTGTAGGTTACCAGTTTCAGTGAACGCACGTCTGTGTTTTTCCAACGTCGGCAGCTGCTGCGCTGCAGAGCAGACTGTTGATATACAGTCACACTTTACACTGTTTAACGTCACCTGTCAGCATGTTAACCGTGTTTAATCACGCTGCTAGCTAACGCTAGGCTAACGTTACCTGCTGTCGAGTGTAGCGTAAAGTCAGGCACCGACATTTTTTTTCTTATTCGGTCTCGTTAACACCGTTTACGCCGGAACCGGGGACCTACTGGCGTTTCGGTTCCCAACCCTAAAGGTGACGGACATCCGGCTGAAAATGAGGGACACGCGGCGGAATTTCCGGCGGCAACAGAGCAATCCCGGATATGAAAACGTCGTGGATTTAGACTAAACCAATCACAATCGTCACGGCCGTTGTTAAGCGCCGGACGGAGCCACAGTGCCGCTGCAAAATAGCCACGGGAAGGTTTTGGTGGAACATTTGCACGTAGGGAGGCAAGCCTTGGAATTAAAATGGTTGGTCCTGTTGAGTGTGAGATAAGAATTTTACTCCAGATAAATATAATTTGATTGTCGGTTCTGCCGCGGTACTTTTATACACACGGAGAGCCTCGCTGCCCATAACAATAAACCCCGTCGGACTAACGTTACGTCACATACACACGCTGCCCACGTGGCTACCTGGCGTAAAGGGGGAAGGGTCGCCGGTAACGATCATGTAAAAGGAGAAGGGTGAAAGAAACTGTTCTATCAAGCAGCAAAAGAGTTGAGCGTCAACATCGCAACGTCCCGCGATGTGACTATCGCGATGTAGACTATGAAACAAAATATCGTGCAGCTCTAATGCCAACACAAAGAAAGCCGACGGTGAGGGACATCCGGCAGCACCGGAACTATCCCGTAAATTAAACGTCTTCGATACAGACTAAGCCCAGAACTGGAGCCCCTCATCTTAGCGGCGTTCGGTGCCTCCTCACCTGAACAGCAGGCCGTCCCGGGACATGGCGTAGATGACTCTAGGCATGGGGAATAAAGAGCCCAGCAGAGAGACGGTGAGTCCGGCTATGGAGCCCACGGCCACGGTGTATTTCCCCCACAGGAAGCCGTGCACGGCGAACATCTCCATGAGAGGAGCCGAGCCGTCGATGAGGTCGTAGGGAACCATGAGAGTCAGAATCACGCTCACCTGTACACAGGAAAGGTTCAACAACATCAGCTCCTGGATTAAAGGGAAAGGACACCCAAATGTTGCAATTCTTCTTGTTTTTATTATGTTTTTTTTTTTTTTTTACTGCATTTCACAAGAAATCCCAGATGAAAGTTCATTCTCAGTAATGCACAGCTTTCTATTTACTTTCTGTTTTTTTATTAACAAATTTTGCAATTCTGACAAAGTTCAGAGGAACGTAAAGGAACACGCCGACATATTGGGACATTAGCTTATTCACCGTAACCCCGACAGTTAGACAAGTCCATACATACTCTTCTCATATCCGTGCGTGTCGTAACTCTGTCTGATGGCTCCACCGTTAGCTTAGCTTTGCCTAGCACAGATGCTGGAGGTAACCGGCTCCATCTAGCCTAGCTTAGCACAGATCCTGGAGGTAACCGGCTCCATCTAGCCTAGCTTAGCACAGATCCTGGAGGTAACCGGCTCCAACTAGCCTAGCTTAGCACAGATCCTGGAGGTAACCGGCTCCATCTAGCCTAGTTTAGCACAGATCCTGGAGGTAACCGGCTCCATCTAGCCTAGCTTAGCACAGATCCTGGAGGTAACCGGCTCCATCTAGCCTAGCTTAGCACAGATCCTGGAGGTAACCGGCTCCAACTAGCCTAGCTTAGCACAGATCCTGGAGGTAACCGGCTCCATCTAGCCTAGCTTAGCACAGATCCTGGAGGTAACCGGCTCCATCTAGCCTAGCTTAGCACAGATCCTGGAGGTAACTGGTTCCAACTAGCTTAGCTTAGCACAGATCCTGGAGGTAACCGGCTCCAACTAGCCTAGCTTAGCACAGATCCTGGAGGTAACCGGCTCCAACTAGCCTACTGTTCCGAGTAAGTGACAAAATAACGCCAACATGTTCCTATTTACATGTTGTGATTTGTATAGTCACAGCCTGTACAAATAACAACGTCACATGAGACACAGCCATCTTCTAACTGTATATAAACTGGGAACTATATTCTTAGAAAGGTGAAGCGGAGTGATACGCTTGCAGCAGTGCTTCGCCTTTGGAGCCGGTTACCTCCAGGATCTGTGCTAAGCTAGGCTAAATGGAGCCGGTTACCTCCAGGATCTGTGCTAGGCTAAGCTAGTTGGAACCAGTTACCTCCAGGATCTGTGCTAAGCTAGGCTAGCGGTGGGGCCGTCAGTCAGAGTTACGACACGCACGGAGATGAGAAGGGTATGTATTAACTTGTCTAGCTGTTGGGGTTACGGTGAATAAGCTACTGTCCCAATAAGTCGGCGTGTTCCTTTAACTTATAAATACTGTACATCTTCCAAAATGGGCCCAAATCTTTGATTAACTGAAGCTTGAATACAAGAATATAAAAATCAGCTGTGGCCTTTGGAAGCGGAGATATTACAGGAGATGATAGACAGCAAAAAACCCGAAATGCTCGACGTAATCTATTCGATGAGGAGATTTTGTGACTCGTTTCCATCATGTTAGGAGCGTGCCCGACACTGACCGACACGTATGCAGTGAGGCAGGTGACCAGCGAGGCGGTGATGGCGTACGGGATGGAGGTGTTTGGGTCCTTCGCCTCCTCTCCTGTCGTCGCGATGATGTCGAAGCCGATGAAGGCGTAGAAGCACGTCGCTGCACCTTGCATAACCTGATCAAGCGACAAGAGATCACTTAGATTTTAGTTTTTTTAGGTGGATTTGAACAAGTAACTAAAAACGCCAACGTGGTGGATGATCTCACCCCTGACCATCCGTAGGGCAGGAAGTTTCCGCCCTCCCAGTTGCTGGCGGAGAGGAAGAAGAGTCCGGCGATGATCATGAAGACCCACACCACCAGGTTGACCGCGTTGAGGACGTTGTTGAAGACTACGGAGTTCCGCACGCCGAGAGCAACGATCACTGTGACCAGCAGGGCGATGAACAGGGCCAGCAGGTCAGGGTACGTGTCTTCACCTTTACCTGAGACGAGCAGACACACAGCAGCATGTATTACAGAAATATTTCATCCACATGGAAGATCAATATGACTGGAAGGGCTTCCTAGAGCTGGGAGGGATATGGAAAAAAATCAAATATCGTGATATTTTTGACCAAAATACCTCGATATCAATATTGTGGCGATATTGTAGGGTTGACAATTGGTTGCAAAGTTTTTAATTTGCTCGTGATGTGCTGAGAAATGACACACGTACGGATGGTACTGACCGAGTCCTCTGAGCGTGCCCAGGTGTGTTATCATGTAGTTACTGATGCTGTGATTGGCCAGAGAGTCGAACATGCTGCTGAGAGCCGACGCCCCCGCCGCCGTGCCGATCAGATACTCCAGGATCAGATTCCAGCCGATGAAAAACGCCACAAACTCCCCGACTGTCACGTAGCTGTAGGTGTAGGCCGAGCCGGTCGTCTTCGGGACGCGGACGCCAAACTCTGCGTAGCACACACCTGACGACAGAAATACAATCAGACGGTAAACGTCTTTAAGATCAGAGTAGACCGCCCACCGCCAGACTGACGTCCTGTCGTCTCACCTGACAGTATGGACGCCACCGCTGCGATGATAAAAGACAGGATGACGCCCGGCCCAGCCATCGCCTTGGCAACCAGCCCAGCGACCACATACATCCCCGTGCCGACACAGCTGCCCACCCCGAGCGACACCAGGTCCACGGTGGTCAGGACCTTGGCGAGCCCGGCCGCCGAGCCCTCCCCGAGCTCGGTGAGGTCGTCGGAGCCGGAAGCCATGGAGCCCACAGGCTTGGTCCGCAGCAGGCGCGAGTACATGTTGAACCAGGCGTCGCCCGGAGACACCCGGGCCAGCCACGCCGCCATCGACGCACCTGGTTATCGCCCGTTTAGGTCTGTGACTGCTTCTACCTTCTCTCTGTCACTCCCGCTTTCATTCTTTCATTCTCTCAAGAGCCACAGATCCAGACGGAGGACACAGACTCTGTGAAAAGAAGAATTCAGATCATTTACTTTAGTCAGAGTATCAATGACACAGTTACATTTTTTATATATATATATATATATATATATATATATATATATATATATATATATACACACAGTCGTAGACTTAAAAGTACAGAAGTAAAAGTACAGAAGTAAGAACAGTAAAGCTGTTACTAGAGGTAACAACTATTAAATTAATCGGCAACTATTTTGATAATTGATTAATCGGTTTCAGTCATTTTTATAATAATAAAAAAAAAGGTAAAACATATGTGATTCCAGCTTGTTAAATGTGAATATGTTCTAGTTCAGACTGATGTCATGAAGTGGCGTTATGTATGACACGCCAATCCGTACGCCATTACTGGCGTGTTATCAAGATGCATACTCGCTTTTTAGCGTGTTTATCAACGCTGTTTGGCCTCCATTGACTTACGTTACCTTGCGATTGCGTGTGAATTGACGCCGTAGCGAGTAGTATGAAAGGGCGGAAATCCGCGTAGGGAGGTTGGTCGGGGGGCAAACTTACGAATCCCACCATGGCAACGCCAAGATCCGCCCTCCGAAGCAGCTCGATTGGCTGGGGTTAGGCATTTCACCTCGAGTGGTTAAGGTTAGGATAGCGGATTGGTCGGGGGATAGGACGTGAACAAATGGGGTCACGTTACCTTGGACGCCTGGCCAATAGTAGTGATTGGAGGGCGGGTCTTGGCGTTGCCATAGTGGGATTCGTAATTTCGCGGTCGGGGGGGTGGATGGGTCAAACAACACAGGACTTTCACCCAGGAGACCGGGGATCACGTCCCGTGGGTCACGTTTCCTAAACTCAACCGTCGCTTTCTCGCGATAACACGGCAAGTGTATGTTTACGTCTGCTGTATACGCCGTAGACATACACGGGGATAGCTCAAAATACCGTACGGATAACACGCCGCTTGGCTTAAGAAAGTGGGCGTGTATGTTTACACAAAGTCATGATGTCACGTTGTCTAATTTCTTCTCTCCTCTGTGACAGTAAACTGAATATCTTTGAGTTGTGGAACAAAACGAGACATTTGAGGACGACATCTTGGGCTTTTTGGGAAACACTGAGCCACATTTTTCACCATTTTCTGACATTTTATAGACCGAACAACTAAAATACAACAGAAAATGAATTGCCAGATTAATCGTCAATGATAATAATCGTCGTAAAAGTTGCAGACCTTGTCTGGTTTTCTTTCACACCTCTTGAGTTACAATATGCTGAAAGATTATGATGGAATTTGTGCCAAAACAATGCCAAAAATAAACTTTAAAAAGTTTTAAACGGAGGTGATTAAGTTAACCAAAGTACCTCAAAACTGTAAAGTTCTTGAGCAAATTCATTTATTTTCCTACCAGAAAGGACCAGTGCATGTATGATCTGTAGTGGTTCACCTTGACGTATTCTTTTAGAGTTTAAAGGTCCACTGTGTAGGAATTTCTCCCATCTAGCGGAAATTGTATTTTACATTCAAACGAATAGCGCTCTCTAGCGCCTCACTTTTTCAAATGCGTGTTGCAGCTATGGTAGCCGTTATGTACCAAGAAGTTACGACAACATGTCTGACAACGTGAGGATTCCTTCTCCTGTGGCTCGGCATAAGTACGATCCTCCATTATCAACTAAAGTGCAGTTGCAGGCTTTCAAAATGTGCCGGTAGACTAGTGCTGTATGTCTCTCTCAGTCATTATAGACAGGTAGACTAGTGCTGTATGTCTCTCTCAGCCATTATAGACAGGTAGACTAGTGCTGTATGTCTCTCTCAGTCATTATAGACAGGTAGACTAGTGCTGTATGTCTCTCTCAGTCATTATAGACAGGTAGACTAGTGCTGTATGTCTCTCTCAGTCATTATAGACAGGTAGACTAGTGCTGTATGTCTCTCAGTCATTATAGACAGGTAGACTAGTGCTGTATGTCTCTCAGCCATTATAGACAGGTAGACTAGTGCTGTATGTCTCTCAGCCATTATAGACAGGTAGACTAGTGCTGTATGTCCCTCTCAGTCATTATAGACAGGTAGACTAGTGCTGTATGTCTCTCTCAGTCATTATAGACAGGTAGACTAGTGCTGTATGTCTCTCAGTCATTATAGACAGGTAGACTAGTGCTGTATGTCTCTCAGCCATTATAGACAGGTAGACTAGTGCTGTATGTCTCTCAGCCATTATAGACAGGTAGACTAGTGCTGTATGTCTCTCAGTCATTATAGACAGGTAGACTAGTGCTGTATGTCTCTCAGTCATTATAGACAGGTAGACTAGTGCTGTATGTCTCTCAGTCATTATAGACAGGTAGACTAGTGCTGTATGTCTCTCAGTCATTATAGACAGGTAGACTAGTGCTGTATGTCTCTCTCAGCCATTATAGACAGGTAGACTAGTGCTGTATGTCTCTCTCAGTCATTATAGACAGGTAGACTAGTGCTGTATGTCTCTCTCAGTCATTATAGACAGGTAGACTAGTGCTGTATGTCTCTCTCAGTCATTATAGACAGGTAGACTAGTGCTGTATGTCTCTCAGTCATTATAGACAGGTAGACTAGTGCTGTATGTCTCTCAGCCATTATAGACAGGTAGACTAGTGCTGTATGTCTCTCAGTCATTATAGACAGGTAGACTAGTGCTGTATGTCTCTCAGTCATTATAGACAGGTAGACTAGTGCTGTATGTCTCTCAGTCATTATAGACAGGTAGACTAGTGCTGTATGTCTCTCTCAGAGATCATAGTTTTTCAAAATGGCGGAACGACGTGGAAGCCTCCTTGGACTCGCCCGTCCAATGTAAATACAGATAAGAAATTCTTCACTTATGAGGAGAAGTCAGATCATTGGCAGAGGTCATTTTACACCAACAGAGGACATATTTATGAATGAAGACATTGATTTTAGCTAATAAAATACTAAAATACACTACACAGTGGACCTTTAAATCAACTCTTCAATGAATAAACAACGCAATCATGAAGGCCAAAGTGTGGCAGGTACACCTGTCAGGCCCTGATGATGTGATCCAGCAGCCGATGATGGGATACCATCAGCTGTTCTCTTCTCTCACTGGAGCGAGACTCCCTCTCTGAAACATTAATGACTCCACTGAGGATCCACTTTCACAACGAAAAGGTACGACTGTGGAAGCTAAAACTGAGCAGCATATACGCACCTGAGCCAATTTCTAAACATCTGAAATGACTGCTGCACACTTTATTCAACACCTGAACTAAAAAACATCTGAAATCAAAAGGTTGGTTTTAGGAGAGTGAGGAGCACAGACGGCAGCGTAAAAAAAAAAAAAAAAAAAAACGCTGATAAAAGCAGCCAACACACAGGTTAAAGAAGCACACCTGAGCAGACAGGTAACACACTCAACTCACTGGTTGTGTGTTTTCGTGACGAAGCGTCGGTGGAGTCCACGTCCTCTGCAGACCTGCGGGAAATGATGACGAGAGGAGACGACAGCGTTAATCCTTCAGCCTGGACCAGGCGGATACATTATTCAACACCTGAGGCTCGGCAGCCGTGTGTGTGTGTGTGTGTGTGTGTGTGTGTGTGTGTTCGTGCGTGGGTTAACTCTGTGCTGCAGCTGCCATAAGTGACATTTTCTTTGTATGCAGAGCTGGGAACTGACCAGGTGTGTGTGTGTGTGTGTGTGTGTGTGTGTGTGTGTGTGTGTGTGTGTGTGTGTGTGTGTGTGTGTGTGTGTGTGTGTGTGTGTACATCCAGTTTTGTGGGGACCCATTTGAGTTTTAGACCTACAGATTGAGGACATTTTTGGCCGGTCCTCACTACTATAAAGGCCTGTTTGAGGGTTCAGAATTGGTTTTAAGGTTAGGTTTAGGTTAGGTTTGAGCTAAACGTCCATCACAGACGCTCCGGCTCAGGCTAATTATTGCTAACTAAAATGCTAGTTAACATTAGTAATTAAACTAAACAGCTGATGTAAGTCCAAACTGCCTGCGAGCTTCTCCTGTACTGTACGGTAATTCCTCTACTATGAGACAGTAACGGTGCGTTCTTTTTGCCTCGGAAGTCGGAGGTCGCGACTGGGAATGACGTCACACGCGAGTTGAATGCGTTCTTTTTGTCAAGTCTGATTTTCATTGTTTTCATTAGCTCTAGCCAGGTTAGCCGTCGTTAGCGACGCCAGTTTAAACAACGTAAACGCTGTTTTTTTGTGCATACAAACCGCGTGACAACACAGACAGAAGACGGCGCTGCGTGTACGGCTGATTTAGTGAGACACAAATAACACAGAAGTGCTTATAACTAATATATATATATATATATATATATATATATATCTGCTCATGGTCACAGGCTTCAGTTACCGTAGTTAAGCCACTTTATATAATTTATAATAGAGCGGTTAAAATCCTAGATAAGAAACCAATTAAGTCACATCATTGTAATAGTCTGAGTAATTTAAACATTTTATCTTTTCCGAATGTCATTACATTTTCTATGTTGAAGCTGATGTATAAATGTTTGAATCAGCAAGCCCCACAGGTCTTGAGTGACTGTATAGTTGCTCTCAGGGCTGTGGGTTCAAGAACTAGAGGAGCTCAGAATGGGAACCGGCAGATCCCAAAATGTAAGACTTCATTTGGACAATCAGCTTTTTCTGTACAAGGCACAAAAGCCTGGAGTTGTTTATCCACCGAACTGAAAGGAGAGTCAAACTGGGTCCCTTTCAAACACAGACTCAAAGACTATTTAATTAAAGGTCAGACATGTGACCACTGACTGTTGGCTTCGTTTAAATAGTTTTATTGTTTTACTGCATTATTATGTTTATTTTAATTAGGGATTGTTGAATTTTTATGTGAAGGCCCACTAGGGACTGACATTGAGAATTAGCTTTGGCTAAAATGTTGCAGTATGTAACATGTTTTTATGTAACATACTTGTCCCTATCTAAATAAACTTAAACTAAACTATGTTACTACAGCTTTCACAACTGTGGATACAGGGGGGCAGCCATGTTGGATTTTCAGCTCGGGGTACTCGGTGGATGTACGAGTAAATACGAGTTTTACGAGGTGTAAGTCGAGGTGTAAGTCGTAACACGCCCCCCTGACCTCGTAAATACGAGGTCAGGGGGGCGTGTTTACGACTCACACCTCGTAAAATACGAGTCGCGAGGCAAAAAGAACGCACCATGAGTCGCGTGGTTATGACAACCGTTAGCCTATTTTTATAAAAACGTCTGCTACGGAGCCATAACGTGAGGTACAAGGTAACGGAGCCTTTTATACATTGTCGTGTTTCTTTAGAAATAAACAACGGACAAATAAAGTCTTCAAACGCTTCAGATGTAAAGTTATTGGCTGTCAAAGTGACGCCAAAATGAATGGAAGTCAATGGAATGCTAACGGCGGGTGGTGGCTTATTAGCATCAATTTATTAGCGCCATAGCAGCTTCGCTCTGTGGAGGCAGGCTGACCCCCCCCCCCCCTTCAATGTAACCCCTCCAACATGTGCACACTGGCAGGTTTGTGTCCCGTCTGTGTGCGTGTCGTATCGTGGCTGTTGTCTGCTGTTGTAATCTGATGCACGGAGTCGGATTACACCTGAAGAGACATGGAAACACGATGGTCGAAAACAAGGAGAAACGAGACACGCAGCTGCTGAGAAACAGTCGGTCCCTCTCGGCCTGAGCTAAATGTCGGTTCTTTGCTTCATATGTTTGTTAGTTTAATTTTATTTCTGTGTCATGCCAAACATTTGGCCCATCCCACACGGGATTACAAGACACCCTGCAGACTTATTTAGTCTTCCGGTCGCATATACAAATCGTTTCGGAGAAATACATGAATACAAATATACATACAGTATCTCACAAAAGTGAGTACACCCCTCACATTTTAGTAAATATTTCATGATATCTTTTAATGGGACAACACTAAAGAAATTACACTTTGCTACAGTGTAAAGTATTAAGTGTACAGCTTGTATAACAGTGTAAAGTATTAAGTGTACAGCTTGTATAACAGTGTAAATGTCCCCTCGAAATAACTCAACACACAGCCATTAATGTCTAAACCGCTGGCAACTATAGTGAGTACACCCCTATGTTAAATTCCCATAGAGGCAGCAGGCAGATTTTTATTGTTAAATGCCAGTTATTTCATGGATCCAGGATACTATTCTTATCTTAACATATAAAGCTGTACATGGAATTGCACCTTCATATATATGTGATTTAATTACGCTCTATATGCCCTCTCGATCTCTCCGTTCTGACAACTCTTTTCTACTTAAACAGCCTTCTTGCAGACTGAAAACGAAAGCTTTCTCTGTGTCCGCCCCCCGGTTGTGGAATGCACTTCATTTAACTGTTAGGAATGCCCCAACACTAACAAGTTTTAAGAAACAGATAAAAACCCTTCTTTTTAAGATGTCTGTGTCTTAATTGGTGATACTTGATGTGTATATTTGGTCTTATTTCTTGTTTGTTTTCTTTTTAATGTATTTACTTTTGTACTGTACTGTAGCGCTTTGGGTACAAGAAAAGCGCATTACAAATAACATTTATTATTATTATTATTATCCTGATAAAGTTCCCTTGGCCCCCACATCATCACACACCCTTCACCATACCTAGAGATTGGCATGGGGTACTTTCCATAAAATCATCTCTCAATGCAAATCAAACCAGCTGTTAGGCTAACTGACATAAAACCATGCCAGTCTCTAGGTATGGTGAAGGGTGTGTGATGATGTGGGGGCCAAGGGAACTTTATCAGGATGCATAGTATCCTGGATCCATGAAATAACTGCCTTTAACAATAAAAATCTGCCTTCTGCCTCTATGGGAACTTAACATAGGGGTGTACTCACTTTTGTTGCCAGCGGTTTAGACATTAATGGCTGTGTGTTGAGTTATTTTGAGGGGACATTTACACTGTTATACAAGCTGTACACTTAATACTTTACACTGTATAATCTCTCGGGTCTTCTGATTATCGGCTAGTCTCGCGTTGCCAGACCTACAGTATCTCCACAGCGCTGTGGAGTAAGGTCTAGCTACATCACAGATGCATTCTGGGATAGGAGGGAAAAAAGAAAACGCTCCGGTTGTTTGCTTTTCTCTAAACCAATCGCAATCGTCTTGGGCGGTGCTGAGCTTCGGACGCCACGGCGGCTCTGCTAAATAGTCTCTGGAAGGAACTTGTTTTGGCGGAACATTGTTGGAAAACATTTGGGATATGATAATAAGAACACAACTCAACTAAATACAAGACGTAGGTCGGCGTTTTTAGACATTTAAATGCAGAAATGTTCCATGTTAAACCTTCCTCTTCCACTTTTTTTTTAAATTGCATTTCTTTATCTTTTCCTTCATTTCATTCTTTAATCTCTGCGTCCTACGTGTGTACGACTCTGACTGTAAACGTTCGAGCCTCTGCATGTTAGAAAATCCAATAACTGTGACTCTTTATATGAAGATATGAGACGCCACCAGCCAAAGGTGGATGCATTCCTGAGGCAACGTGCTTTATACGCAACAGATGAGCGAATGGGAGTGAATCCAGACTCTCTCTCACACACACACACACACACACACACACACACTGCGTTTCACTATCTTTGTGGGTACCCATCATTGACATAATGCATTCCCTAGCCCCTTACCCTAACCTTAACCATCACAACTAAATGCCTAACCTTAACCCTTACCCTAACCTTAACCATCACAACTAAATGCCTAACCTTAACCCTTACCCTAACCTTAACCCTTACCCTAACCTTAACCCTTACCCTAACCTTAACCATCACAACTAAATGCCTAACCTTAACCCTTACCCTCACCCTAACCAGAACCAAATTCTAACCCTAACCCTAAAACCAAGTCTTAACCCTCAAACAGCCCTTTAAACATGTGGAGTCCAGGATTTTGGCTGTACGGACCCCACAAGTATAATGTATTCCCGGTTTTTGGACCCCACGAATGTAGTTAAACAAGAACACACACACACACTTATCTGTTTAAGGGAATACAGGTTTTCGTTGGCCTCATGCCAGTCTGAACTGAGGAAGGATTACATTTTTATTTTTTTCTTGAACCAAAACAAGGCAAAATTCTTCTATGTGAAAACATATTTTCAGTTGTATTATGGACATGGTGAGCAGTGTTGTAAGGTAACAAAGTACAATTACTTCGTTACTCTACTTAAATAGGATTTTCATGTATCTGTACTTTACTTTGTCATTCATATTTCTGGAAACTTTCACTTTTACTCCACTACTTTTCCTAAATAAAATGTATACTTTTACTTCACTACATTTCCTAAATAAAATGTATACTTTTACTCCACTACATTTCCCCTACGCGTCTTCGTTACTCGTTACTTGTAAGAAATGCTTTTGTACGTCTGAGGCAAAGATTCTTCCTAACAAAAAAATACAATTCAGTTCCTGTTTTACTCTTTGTTGATGTCGGACGTTGAGTTTGATGTTTAAGAGGGTGCGGAAACCCCGAATATTACTACTTTACTATAAGGAAGCCACAATAAAGATCATAATCAAGGTTTTTCTTTACCTTTACTTCTAAAAATGAAGTACACATATCAGAAAGTTACTTTTAATACTTAAGTACAGCAAAGGTCAGATACTTTCAAGACTATGACTATTCTAAAAGGAGACTTTAACTTCTACCAAAGTCGTTTTCTGGTACCATACTTGTACTTTTACTCAAGTATTGCTTCCAAGTACTTTATACAAGACTGATTGTAAGTTAGTGTTTCCAACCCATACTACAGAAGTGTATGGTTCACAAGTCTGTAGCGCCACCTAGTGTGCATTTAGAGAACTGCTACAGAACCAGATACAGGCGTAAGGAGAGCATTCATCAGGAGCAGCTCCACACGAGGTCATCGACCAAAACGATAGAAAACACCGTTAGCATAACAGAACAATTACAATTACAGTACAACAGCAGCACTGTAGCCTCCAAAATGATGACAATCACCTTTGTTCAGTCCCTCCAGAAAAACAGGGTTTTTTTTTGTGATTGTTGCGGGCAAAAATCCTTGATTATGCGGCACGTTTTCTTAAAAAATGTGATGGAATATGCGGAATATTTATGCAATTTTATGCAATGAAATTGCGGGAAGTTGCAGAAATTGCAGTTTAATGAAAAAGAGAAACAAAGTGATTCCCCCAACACCGTGTTCTCACTAGGCGAAATGACGTCACTTCATAACGTTCCCATGGCAACAGGGGAAATGGCTGCGCTCGTGTGAAGTAAACGCAACATTTTTCATCTTCCTGCTGAGATATATGTGACTTTTTTGCAACGAAAATGCGGGGATTATGAAATCATGCAAGCCGCGCATATTTTGCGTGTAAATCGGTAATTTATGCGGCGAAAGTGCGGCGTATTTAAAAAACAATGCGCCCCCCCGCATTAAATTTGCAGATTTTGGCTGATTATGCGTTGAATTATGCGATCGCATAATCACGTTTTTCTGGAGGGACTGTTTGTTACGTTACAACCATCATGAAGGAGGACTTATCGCAGGACTGTTGTATTATAAATATTGGCATTTTTACTTTTGTTATTGTCCTGTTATTAAAATATTTTGTAATTTTATAAAAGAATACATACTTTCTTCACCCAGGGTTACTGCAGGTCTCACCAAGTCAAATATAAGACTATTAAATATTAATTAGCCTCGTGTCGTCTTTGGGTCAAATTTGACCCATTTTCTAAGTTTGTTGATATCATAAATATAGGTTTCTTCCAAACAAATTACCCCAAAATGTAAGACTAACTTTTTAAGACCGCGCGGAAACCCCGTTACTTAATCACACAAATGGCAACGTCTGTTTCCTCAGCGTGTTGCATTCACTGACATTTTTTGTGGTGCTTCATTTTTCATTTGGGATAATTTACGCAGCATCTACGGCTACGTTCAGACTACAGACCTTAAAGCTCAACTCAGATTTATTGCCAGATCCGACTTTTCTTGACTGATTGTTCACATTACGACTGAGGTCGCATTTAACCTGTAACGTATTTGGACCACATATGAAAGTGTCCCAAATCACTGGAAAAGATCGGATGCCATGCGACTTGGGCCGTTTGCACTGTCATATGAACAACAAAAATCTGATTTGGGTCACTTTGGCCTTTAGTCTGAACGTCGCCTACGTGTTGTGACACCTGTCCGTATATACTGTAGCTGAGACGTACCTCAATAAACCAGCAGAAAAACGCAAAAGCATTGAAGTGTACAGAGAACGTTTGGAGAACAGCAGAATAATAAAAAAAAAAAAAACATGACTGAAAAGTTACTTTTCCACATTTATTCTCCCGACACACAGACAGAAACGCGTTCACTCGTCAGCCTCCGACTCCTCGTCGTCGTCCTGACTGATCTGGAAGTAGCGCAGCTCGTACGTCTCCTTGTCAGACGCCACCACTCTCAGCCAGTCACGGAGGTTGTTCTTCTTCAGGTACTTCTTCGTTAGGTACTTCAGATACCTTGTAAGGGGGGGAAAGAGAGAGGTGTCGGTGGTGGTGATGGTGGTGGTGTCCCCAGAATACGTGAGTTTAAAGTCAGTTCTGATTTGCTGAGATTTAAAAAAAACGAGCTGCGGTTCGTCTCACCTTTTGGAGAACTGCTTCTCAGACGTGACGTTGATCTTGTTCTTCATGCGGCCGACCTGGACGACGTTACTCAGGTTCCCCGTCTTTCCGTTGACCTTTATCCTCTCTTTGAGGAAGATTTCCTGTTGGACAGAACACAGTGACGCACTAGGGAAGAGAACCCTAGTATATTCGGAGCTAGGGAAGGTGGCCCTAGTCCAGACACAGGGTTAGCTGCTTGCAAAGACCGCCAACGATCTCATGTTTTTACCAATCTTCCCCCCCCCCCCCCATTCCTAACCAAACAGGTGCGTCTCAATTCGGACACATTTTGTATTTTAATATGATTTGTTTAAAAAGGTGTAGGCATTAAGCGAGAGCTTCAGCCTACACGTTTCAGACTTGTTAATCAGTCCCGCCAGAAAAACGCGTTAGTGTTTGTGATTATTGCGGGCAAATATCCTTGATTATGCGGCACGTTTTCTTGTGATGAATATGCGGGATATTTATGCGATTTTATGCGATGAAATTGCGGGAACTTGCAAAAATTGCGGTTTGATGAAAAAGAGAAAAACAAAGTGATTCCTCCAACGCCGTGTTCTCACTAGGCGAAATTACATCACTTCATAACGTTCCCATGGCAACAGGGGAAAATGGCTGCTCTCGTGTGAAGTAAACGCAACATTTTTCAACTTTCTGCTGAGATATGTGACTTTTTTGCAACGAAAATGCGGGGATTATGAAATCATGCAAGCCCCGCATATTTTGCGCGGAAATCGTCAATTTATGCGGCGAAAGTGCGGCGTATTTGAAAAAAATGCGGCCCCCGCATAAATATGCGGACTTTGGCTGATTATGCGTTGAATTATGCGATCGCATAATCACGTTTTTTCTGGAGGGACTGATAAACACGTTGCTGTTTGATAGTTCAATTGTTGTTGAAAGTCCGTCTGAAAAAACTTTAAACTTCACTTACATGTAGTACATTGCGTACACTTTGTACTCACTGATGTAGTGCGTAAAGTTCAGCGAGGTAGAGTTGTCTCAAAATCGCAGACGGCCGTTGTGCACCGACCGGAAATTACTTCTTTTTTTTTTAAATGGTGAATCGTAGCCGGGCGGAGCATAACCGCAACTTATTGTCGCCGACCAGATATAATCTGGCTTGTTTTCTCACCAACGGTATCGTGGTACTTACTGCAACCGCTGCCTCGGTCTCCATATTCACGAAAATATGAAGACGGGCTTACGTGCAGTTTAGTGTCCCTAATTATTTTCCAAAAACTGAGTGTCCCAAATGATGAGGGTCTTATTTGAGACAGGTTAAGGTAGCACAGGTGGTTTAGCAGGTTCATAATTGAAGGACACTGTAAGGGGAATTTGGGACACTAAACTGCACGTATACCAAAAAGACGTTGCCGTAGCTTCCGCTACGAAGCAAAGATGGCAACAGTTGGTGAGTACTGACCCGTATTTTGACTGTTTTGAGTGCAGCAGTGCAGTGTTGTGCTGCATTTGTACTCCAAATAGCAAGAGTACTTACAGAAGTGTGCGATTTGAGGCACAGAAAAAAGGTCTCCAACACATAAAGAGGTTTTAACGAGTGTTTTAGTATACTTACAAAGTTGGCTGAGTCCAGGATCCCGTCCTCCACAGGGTGGGTCAGGTCCAAGGTGAACTTCCATGAAGCTCCCTTTTTGGTCTTCCTGCCAACTGTTGGCCTCTTCTGTTTGAGCTGCAAGGCAAGGCGGCTTTATTTATATTGCACATTTCAGCAACAAGTCCAATTCAAAATAGATACTTTATTCATCCAGAGGAAAATCTTAGGCATCCAGTAGCTTAGACAACAATAACACAAACACACACAAAAAAAATCACTCCGAAATGTACAGAGTTAACAATTTGTGAAGTGATTCCAAAGGTCTGGTATGGACCGACCATGTGATGTAATGACCATGATCAGGTGCTATGGTAGAGTCATGTGTGCAATGGTGGTAGTGCAGAAGTGAACAGTGCAATAGCTTATTATTAAATATTAACTATGACTATGAAAAGACGAGAATGTAAACATAATAGAATTGCTTGACAAACAATAAAAGAAATATACTTTAAGAACAATATATAACAGGGAATAAGTTATAAGACGTAGATGTTATGACCACAGTCCAGATTGTGTAGGAGGGCCGATATAGACAGTCAGGTGATCATTAACTCTTTAAAGCCGCTTTTTCTGGTCGCCTCTACTTTTTACTAATAACTTTCTTTCTCCATATAAACAGTTGACAGGTAACATTCGCAACTCAATCAATTCAACCAATCAGCCCTCATTTCAATAAAACCAGGGTAAAAAAAACGCAAGCTAGTTTGGAAGATCGAGCTAAGATCATTGAAGTTTAAATTTCTGCTTTATTTTTTAGCTATTAAAAAAAGACTATCTAATGAAAGTTAGTGTAAAGTTGTGCCGAACTGACTAACATACCTTAGACTACATGTAGACGTACAGCACACATCACGTTTACCAGCAAAGTGCAGTAAAAACACTGATATAAAATAAAAAACACCATTTATTCTACGGAGACTGGCGTCCTGTCACCGGCTAATGAATGGAACACGTGTCAGCAACTACTACGAGCTAATGCTACGAGCTAATGCTAACTCTGCTAGTTGCTTCGTTTTTCCTTCGCTATAAAACTGCTTAATGTTTAACACAACGCTTAATGATTACATCTTAACTTTGTTTTTAGTAGGTGACCGGAATACGTTAAGAAAAAGCATGACATTAATGATAAAAACGCGTAAATTGCGGAGAAGCTGCCAGGACTTACCGGCGCCATTGTTAGAAATCAGACGGGAAAGAAAGAACCGGAGGTGACGCGGCAGTGACGTAGATGGCGTCGCGTAGAACGCCCTGACCATATATGGTAACCCGATTATCGCTGCAGAAATAGACATTTCCACACGTGAATCTGGTAAGAATAGCTCGATTAACGAGTTGTGAGGAGACTGATTGCTATTAATATTAATTAATATTAACGGTCAATGGCAGAACTCCTAATTAACTGTCAAACGTCTCGTTTATGGAGCTAGATTTGTGTTTTTATTACATGCGAAAAATGAAATGATCTGAGAGAAAAAAAAATGTTTGAGAGAAAAAGTTATCACACTGATAGCAAAAATATATATTTGAGAGTTTAAAAAAGTATTTTGAGAGAGTTTTTTTTTCCTCAGAAATAATTTTAAAAATTTCAAATTTATATTTTTTTATGTTTTATGAGAAAATACTTTATCTCAAAACTTTTTTTAGTCTCAAATATTATTATTTTTTGCTATTGGTATGAAAACTTTTTCTGTCAAATTTTTTTTTCTGTCAGATCATTTATTTTCTCGCATGTAATAAATTAGTCCCTCCAGAAAAACGCAGAGTTTTTTTGTGATTTTTGCGGGCAAAAATCATTAATTATGCGGCACGTTTTCTTAAAAAAATGTGATGGAATATGCGGGATATTTATGCAGTTTTATGCGATGAAATTGTCTGAACTTGCAAAAACTGCGGTTTGATGAAAAAGAGAAAACAAAGTGATTCCCCCAACACCGTGTTCTCACTAGGCGAAATTACGTCACTTTATAACGTTCCCATGGCAACAGGGGAAAATGGCTGCTCTTGTGTGAAGTAAACGCAACATTTTTCAACTTCTTGCTGATATATGTGACTTTTTTCCAACGAAAATGCGGGGATTATGAAATCATGCAAGCCCCGCATATTTTGCGCGGAAATCGGCAATTTATGCGGCGAAAGTGCAGCGTATTTGAAAAAAATGCAGCCCCCCCAACCCCCGCATAAATATGCAGACTTTGGCTGATTATGCATTGAATTATGCGATCGCATAATCACGTTTTTCTGGAGGGATTTGTAAAAAATATATATTTTTGAGAGTTTAATATAGTATTTTGAGAGATTTTTCTTTCTCAGAAATAATTTTCAAAATTTCAAATTTATATTTTTTTATGTTTTATGAGAAAATACTTTATCTCAAAACTTTTTTTAGTCTCAAATATTATTTTTTGCTATTGGTATGAATAGTTTTTCTCTCAAATATTTTTTTTTCTCTCAGATCATTTATTTTCTCGCATGTAATAAAGACACAAATCTAGCTCCATACTCATTTAGCTTTAATTTACATGACCGACAGTTACATTCAGGCTCGTGACTTAAATGACTTTATAATTGAAGTTATGTCTGTGGGGTCAGGAGCTGCTGGATGATGTACACGCCCTGATAATAAACCTGCTGAGCCTGGAAAATCTCTCTCACACACCTGATGAGTCAGAGTAACCATAACATGCATCCTTCTTTCCATTGTGTGCCATGTTCATCGTTACGTCACCATTGGGGACATTCAAGCAGGGCGTCTGGGAGTCTTTCTCCGCTGCCATGACTTCAGATGCAGATACACAACAAAAGATGCTTCAGCACACAAAAATGAAACAAAAGTAATATGTTTCCATACAAAACATACCGTACATATCCAGGAATTGTTGATGTATAGGCTTGTTCCTATAGTTAGTCATTATTCCAATATAATGCCCAGATTTAATGCATTTTTTTTTTTTTTACTTTATCCTTGCACTGCTAGTTTTTATATGACTATGTCTACATTATATTGTCCATATTTAATGCCTATGCCGACTTTATCCTTGCACTATTGGACTTATTTGCACTACCACCATGACGCACTCTCATAGAGCACCTTACCATGCATGCACATGCGCACGCACACACACTCTCTCATAGGGTACATTACCATACATACTGACACAGACTCACTTTACCATGCGGTCACTCCCTGCCCTGTCACTGCAAGTCTCTCATGCCTACACATCCCTTAGTACATTCATGTAGATTTATTATTTACCATCTTTTCTTGTATTGTCCATATTATTCATGTGGCTTTATTTCATCATCCTGTTCATGATGTATGTGTATGTTGTGTGTGATGTCTTTAAGCTACGGGGACCTTGCATTTCTATCTAGTCAAGTCACTTTGAGTGGCAGAAAGTAGAAGTTTTAGCCATGTATCCATATAGCTTATTCTATATACCATCTATAACTCCTAATCACAAGTCTACTATCATTTGTATTGTAGGCTATTGTGACAAAAGATCCACTAAAGACCAGCATGTGTAATCCTGTGTTCTTGTAAACACGAGTACGTTTACAGAAGACGATCAAATCTTAAAATCAGCTGAATTACTCCTGGCTTTTCATCTACATTTTAAGAAGTAATCCATTTGCAGCATTACGTACTGGATGTTCACTGTGACATTCCTGAAATAATTATTAAATACATTAGGTTTTCCTACACTGTATACACACAAAATTAAACTATGCCCACAATTCTGACAGCTTAAATCAAGACTGCAGCCGTGTTACAGAAAAGTCTCATCTTGCAGAGCACATACATATACATACATACAGATTCCTGTGATATGTCTGGTGATAGCCAGACTACCGTCGTGCTTCCGCGATCACTGATAAAGTTGAGGGCCGTCCCGACTTAACCTGTAAAATAACTGGGATTAGTAGAGACAGAAAACCAGACGTCGTTTGCAGTTTTTGTCCATTTGTTTCATCGTTTTATTATTTTTTTTTTTGCCATCTCCAGTCAGGTGACAAAGGCCTCGAGTGAACAAAAAAAGTTTGCAACTCTACCACCCTCCCCAACCCGATCGAGTCCCTCAAAAGAAACACGCCTCACTGCAAACCGCCTCGCACGTTTCGGAGGCCCACACCGCTACACGCTCATGCCTCTCAAAACAAAATATAACACTCCTTTTGTTATTGGAGGGGGGGGGGGGGGGGGAGGGGGGAGATGGCCGGGGGCAGCGACTGCCTATGTGGAAGAGAGGTGCGAGTGCACAGGACCCTCACGCCCCTCAAACTATTACACAGACCAGAGACTGGCATCACGAGGGGGAAATCACTGACGTTTGTTTCTGTTCTTCTTGGTGGGAAGAGAAAAATAAAATAAACACGTCTCTTTTCTTGCGTTTTTTTAGAGCTTTGACATGCTGGGGCGGACCTCAAGTGCTCATTAAGTGCTCGCCACCGCCACCAATCCCAGCGGTTAGGAGAAGAAGGGACGTCGTCGAGCCCAATCCACTCAGGAACAAGAGCACAGGCCGGGCTGGAAAGCGGTATGGCTGCTATAGAGGGACGGCCTAAACCAGAATATAGCGTCTACGGGGGCTATAACCCTCCCTCCCACTGCTTTAACAACTCAAACTACTCCCCCCCCACACTACCCGCTAAAAAGGCGTTACACCTGCTATATTCAAGAATATAAAAAAATAATCATACAAAAGCTGAATCCCGTTGTTATTTAAACATTCAGGAATGTGAGTGGCAAAAACCAACACTTTTTATGAAGGCAAAAATAAGCAGGAATGAGCAACCGATTATTATTTTTGGGAAGTTGTTTTTTTTATATAAAGTAGATTTTGTTACCAAACCAAAAACCTCAGTGATCAGGCAGAGGACCGCGATGGAACTTTCCCCAACAGCAACGGAAAAGAGAAATGAAAAAAGGAGGGGAGGGGGGGGGGGGGGGGGGGGAGAAAAACATAAACAAAAGATCATTGATGAGAGAAATCACAACAGAATGATTGCGGTTGTCTGTGAAAGCCAACGCTTTGGTGACAGAACCAATGAGAATTGCAAGAGACTGGTTGTGGGTGGTGCTTGTTGCCCCGGGCAGCAAAGTCTGTCTCCCTATTTGCTGGCAAGAACCTTGGTAGCGATAGCACATTCCTCCCCCATGGCAGAAATCACGGTGACCTGCGGAGAACACACACACACACACACACACACACACACACACACACACACTCGAGTCAATCATCTGAAACTTTACACACGCAGCTCGCCCTCCTCACATTCTCCCCGTGTGACCACGCTGCGCTCCAATTCAGGCCTCCATCCCGACTGCTTTCAGTGGAGAGGGAAAACCAACAACGACAAAATTATATAAAAATAATAATAATAAAAACGCATTGCAGACACGTTGCGGCTTCGTCTCAAGATGCCATTTCTGTCGCCAGAATTTGCCGCATCGCCATTTACGTGTTAACAGTTCCTGGTGTCGGGCGTCTTCATGACTATACGCTTTCAGACCAGGAATTAGACCGCACCGTCGGGTGTCTTGTGACGCTCAAAAATCATCTATCCCTCCTGTCGTCCTCGAGTCAAATTTAACCAATTTTCAGAAAGTTTCTATATCAGAAATTTGGGTTT
Source organism: Gymnocephalus cernua (assembly GCA_023631565.1). Taxonomy (NCBI): domain Eukaryota; kingdom Metazoa; phylum Chordata; class Actinopteri; order Perciformes; family Percidae; genus Gymnocephalus; species Gymnocephalus cernua. Next base: position 28,838,074 of record CM042446.1, on the reverse strand, counting down.
CTTTCAACCAAATAATAATAATAATAATAATAATAAAAAAACTAACGTGTACAATAAGTAAACATACACAAGTAAAATAAATTACCAGTCCACTACTTTCAATGAATTTGGATGTTTTATTCAATTTCATAGCATTTGAAAATATAAATGGATCAAAATACATTGAAAAAATGTCAGAAAAAGCTTAACACGCGGGGAAAAAAAACAAAAAAAATGGCAAAAGGCGCAGGAAAAATAAACGGTTGAAAAAGACGACAAAAAAAAAAAAAAAATAATAGTTTAGAGTTTAAATTTTGACCCAGAAAATTTTAACCCAGAAAAATAAAAGCATGCATGGTCGACGGTAACACAAAGGTTACCACACGCGCGCGGTGGCAGCTAGTAATTAGGAACTCTTACCATGAACTCATCACCGGCTTCGAACTTTGTCTCGATTTCCTTTCCGACTTCGGTTTCGGGGACACGCAGGTCCTCCCTGATGTCACCGTTGTCGCTCATCAAGGTCATGTAGCCTTCGGCGATGTTAACCAACTGGGAAGAGGAGGACAAAACGTCACGTACATGTACATCAACACAACGTGGAGTACGTTTACGTGCAAAGAAATGTTCTAAATATGACAATATTTAGAATTTACTACGGGTCATGTAAACGGCATATTCTGTTTGGATATTCAGAAGAAGGCCTTTTCCCAAGTAAAGCGGTTTTCAGATTACGACTTGTGGGATATTACTCGACTTTTAGAGGCATCTGGTTACGCTTTACTTGAAGGTATCTTCATAAGAGTGACATGACACCGTCATGAACACATGAACCATAACTTGTCATGACAAAAAGCGAATGACATTTACTAAAAGACGCGTTATGTCATAAACGTTTATGACTTGTTTATATTGTTTATGACACGCTCATGACGGCGTCATGTCGCTCTCATGTAGACACCTTCACGTAAAGTGTAACCGAGTGTGATTTACAGCGCACTCAGAATCTGCGTTTTTTTTTTTTTACTGCAGTTCATGACAGTTTACGGCGTACGGTCAGCTCTGTGCGTTGCTATGGTTACTGCACACAAACCAACCAGCTGACAGTTTGCAGGGCCGCGGTAGAGATACACGGCCGAAAGAAGAAAAAAAAAAAAAGACGAGAGAAACACCGCAGCTACTCTGAAACATCGTCAAAGACTTGGACATCAACGGGGTTTCTGAAGACGCAAACAAACAAACATCGCAAACGCCGAACTTCTCAAGAAAAATGGCTGAAGGAACGAAAGAGGGACGCCGTGTTCGCACGCTCCAACAAGGCCGCCGCCGCTGGAACACTTGGGGGAAAAAAAAAAAAATACTATTTTGCACAGCTGCATGTAAACGGGAATATTAGTGGAATAATAATTTTCATAAGCCGTGTAAACAGCTTAGTCGGACTATCGTCTTTCAAAATAAGGCAAAAAACAGAACGTGTGCATGTAAACGTGCGTCATCAACGTTATTTTATAAAGAAATGAAATACAACTATTCCTTTCTGATTTGCTACGAGGCGCGTCAGGTCCTCCAGCATCCGCCGGGAAACTCAGACGTGTTCAGCTAAAATATCCGATAGTTCCAGTTACATGACAAAACTGCATATTCCACATATCCTAATTTCATTATGATTAAATCAATTATAGCCCTGTCTGGGATAAACAGCTGTTTACATATTAATATTTCTTGTTCACATTGGAAGAAGCAGAATTATTGTATTTCCTGAGCCAACATTAGATGCATCAGAAAGGTTTTTTCGTTTAATAACAACTTAGATTTAAGATTTATCAGACGCATAATATTGATTTGAAAACGTACCGATGATCAAAGGAAGCAGCACATTTCTGGCTCACGCACGCAGTCTGCAGCTTCTCAACGTTACGCTTTAGAAAAGCCGGCAAAACGCGCCCTTGCTGGTGCGTGTCTGTCTGCGCGTACGCACCCCGTCCGGGTCGGACCTGATCTGGGCTGGGCTGAGGGTGGGTAGGAGAAACATGCCGTTTCAATTATGCTTCGCTCACCATTGTCTGTAGAATGTATGTCATTTATTTTGAAAGAGAAAAAGAAAATAGTCTAAAAAAAAAAAAAAAAAGCCGGCAGACACCACAGCGGTCACGTGTTTTCTAATTGAGTTTTGCGTTCTTGCGTTAACTGTGTGCGACACGTGTGTGTGAGACACGTGTGTGTGACAAGAGTTCCAGAAATGTGTGACGCGCCTGCGTACCTGGTAGTCTATCCTCTTGATGTGGGGGACATCCATGTTGTGGGTGGAGGGGCACATATCTTCATGCTTCTTGTTGGTGAAGATGTCGATACCCACCAGGTTAACCTACAGAACAACAAAAAAATTTAGTTTATCACAAAAAAAAGGGGCGTCTGGGTTAATCAGGCAACAAAAGATAACGAGGTTAATGAACGCAGCACACAATAAATCACAGAACGACAACATGGTGCAAACTGCAGCGCGACAAAAGTCTATCAAAAAGACGTCAGGTGCGTTACCGCGTCGAAGCAGGACTGAGGTATAATATTAAAAAGGTGCTCCAAGTGACGTCAGGTGACGTCACTTCTTGTTGACGTTTGAAGTATTGTCAAATAAAAACGGAGGCTAGCTCGCCCCTCCCTCCCTCCCGCTCATCCCGCCCTCTCCCTGAATGTCGGATTGGAAGCCCTTCTGCCGGCGGAGTTCTCGCCACCTTTCGAAGGCTTTTCCGATGTAAATTCTGGACTTTGCGCGTTCCTTTTCCCCTCTTCTTTGCCATTTGTTAATCAGAACGTCGTCTCTTTGGTCGCGTGTCAGAGAATATAATTCTAACGTTATTCTAATGTTAGTCGTCGTCTAGGACAGCTCTCCTCTAGCCAACTTCCCTCTTCTCTCTCCCCACGCCCCCCCCCCCCTTCATGTGCACGCGCACCAACCCCCACCCCAAATCCTTCTCGTCGGTTATTGGCGATGCAGGTTGGCGCAGTTTGTTTTTGTTGGCGTTTTTTTGGAGCCTGGGCTGTCTACAGAGACCGCGTTTTTTACAGTGTGTTCAGGGGACAGGCAGCTAGCAGATAGTGAGGAGATGTTTTTTACAGTGTGTTCAGGAGACAGGCAGCTAGCAGATAGTGAGGAGATGTTTTTTTACAGTGTGTTCAGGAGACAGGCAGCTAGCAGATAGTGAGGAGATGTTTTTTTACAGTGTGTTCAGGGGACAGGCAGCTAGCAGATAGTGAGGAGATGTTTTTTTACAGTGTGTTCAGGGGACAGGCAGCTAGCAGATAGTGAGGAGATGTTTGCCGTTTGTGACAAATGCTGTAGCCTAAAAAAAAAAACTAAAAAAAAAACGCGTGACATCGCTTGGAGCACCTTTAAAATGATGACATGAGGGATTTTTATGTAATGTCTGCGGGAGTTATTTACACCAGGTCATAAATCACATATGCATCATTTGATTTAACAGTGACGGGGCACATTAGTCAACACCGCTTCAAATACATCAGAATTAGCCACAAGGCTATTTTCCATCTGGACAAAAATCATGAAGTAATGAATGAAAAGCTGTAAAGTGATCTAATAGACAAAGAAGATAAAAGTACACCACAGCTGCAAAGACGAATTGATTAAATAAATCGCAAACCGTTTTGATAATCGATTCATTTGCAGAGTTTATGACAAAAAAGTAAGGTATACGTGCAGTTTAGTGTCCCAAATTCCCCCCCTAACGTAACCCCATTCGTTCAGGTCCGGTCCCCTGACCAATCGGCTATTCTAACCTTAACCAACCACGGTCAGATGCCTAACCCCGACCAATCGAGCTGCTTCGTAGGGCGGGGGCTTGGCGTGGCCGTAGTGGAATTTGGGACACTAAACTGCACGTAAACTAAATTCTGTGATTCTAGCTTCTGAAACCTTTAAAAAATTGAGAAAATAATCACAATAAATAGACAACGAAAAACAATCGGCAGTAGCAGCCCTACATTACGCATTTCTTTAGGGGTTAAGTCACTAACTAAGTGATGAAAACGTTAATGTACAGCCATAATCTTAATTTTTTGTGACCAAGTCCCACATGAGGGCAAAGTACAGGTGGGAGCAGGGCACCCTGGTGTTTAAATACAAAGATAAGGAGATTTGGCTTTCCTAAAAGCAACACGTCTGCCAGCTTGGATCAGACTGGTCTGTAATCTGAGAATCCTCCGGTCTCCGACCAGCCCGTCTTTGACACGGGTCCAGTGATTTTAATGACCTAACCCCATTTTAAAATGTTGCACTGCCGCTCTACAGCTCCTCTCACTTGGAAGGGGCCACACAAGCACACCGTTAAGGATAGTTTTACCTTGGCATGTCCGTGCTTGCCGGTCTTGGAGGTGGACATCTCCACAATTTTGCAGGGACGTCCCTTCAGCACCACGTACCCGTTCTTACGCAGAGCAGAGCACTGCATCGGGATGGTGGCGGAGGCGCCAGACTCGCCAGTCGTGAAGTCACAATCGGGATCTGCCATGGTGCAATGGGTCAGCGGTGCTGCAAAAGACATTAACAGATCCTTCATCGTACTATCAAACACGGGAAATATTTAATTAACTGCATAGTTAACTATTGCACACACAGATTCATATTTTTGCGCACCCTGCACAAAACCGTACAGCCTTCTTTTCCTGTCTATAAAACTTGACATTGTACATATTTGTTATGGTGTCTTACATTTGATTGCAATACTTCAATTCTATATTTAGGTCATTAACTATTGCAGTACTTGCTCCATTTATTTCCTTTTCATTTGTTTGTTTATTGCATATGCACCAAATGACATGCAAATAAACTTACACAACTATAAAATACCTTTTCTATGGTCAGACTGGACCATTATGGGATGTGGGAACAACGTCGCCATCTGGCAGTCCACCACATAACCTAGCTAGCTAGTTGCCGGTTGTATGCATTGATTTTTTTCAATAAAGTTGTGAAGTGAAAATAAATAAAATAAAAAAAGTTGACGTTGAAGTTTTTGGCCAGGGACACTACGTCACCATACAGCTCAAACCTAAAATAGCCGACAGTGTTTTTAAGATATAAACATTAACTCCAGGCGAGGCTAAATGGTTGTAATTTTAGCCGTCTGACATCAGATAACGCAAATTAATAGGCCTGGCGTTTCCAAGAGCAACAGGGCCAGATAACGGTTAAAATGCCGCATTCACGGACTCCTAGGATGGTTAGATTTCCCAAATTGGAATGTTGTTATTCCGACTCGACCACTCAAATAGTGCTTTACCGGACTTGTTAATCAGGGTTAATGCTAATAAATAACTTTCTAAATAATCTAGGTCATTTTATGAGGACAGCAAGTAACGATTACAAATTAATACCGTTTTACAATTTACGTGAGCAAAAAAAAAAAAACAATTATCCGATGTTACCTAGCTACGTGAATTAACAACACACAGCTTCTTATCGTAAACACAATATTTACTTACGTTCACCGTGTTACTTCGTAATAATCACACTAACTCGGCAAGTCGTGGAGTTGTTGTTCGGACATGAGGTAGCTAGCTAGTGGTCGGGCGAATTTTCCCATTAGGAGTCATTTTTCCGATTATTCCGACAACACATGAATGTAGCATAAAAGCCAACTGACAATAACGGTACATATCGCTAACATCAGAAATTAGCTAGCAAACATCACATTATTAGCTAGTCAAATTAACACCTCATAAGGATAAAACTTACGCCGCCGCGATGTATAATTAACTGGCCAACACGCGCTGCCGCTGCTCCACAACAGCGAGCACCGTTATCTGTTAGCTAATGCGATGCTAACGTGCTAACCGTTCATTCAACTTCGCCCAGGGTTGGACGCTCGGTCGACAGGGGGCTCGTGTAACGACCCGGCATGTTTTTATGACCGACATTTACAATGTCAGATGACAAATAGGTCGGCGGTGTTGAACGCGGAACCCAAGAGACAACATTAGCCGTTAGCGGAGAGAATGACAAGCGACTTCCACCGACCGCGCCGAAGGCCGCATGTCCCTTTGATTCAGCCTGGAACATGGACACCCACACCCCGAGTCCACCGAGCATTCAAAGAACTACTTCCACAACTGCTTATACCACCATACAGCTACTTTAGTACATCTGAATCCGTTATGGGTGCACTTTAAAAAACCGTTAAGTCCTCCGTTTATCCACCCCAAGGCAGAAACACGCGCCATGCCACACTTACCTTCCAAGAAAAAGAGGACCGAAAGTGCGCATGCGCGGCCAACTTTACTGCAGCATCCGTAGAGGGAGAAGGGAGGGGCACGTTTATGTGTTCCGGTTGTTGACTGGCTGAAAGGGTTGCCAAGTCGGAGGGAGTCAGGCATGGCAACCCGGCTCTCAGATAAGGGGCATCAGCAGGATTCCAGGGGGGAGGGCAAGCCTGCCTCCTCAGAGTGAAGCCTCCTATGGCGCCATTTTGATGCTAATAAACCATCACCCCCTGTTAGCATCCCATTGACTTCCATTCATTTTGGCGTCACTTTGACAGCCAATAACTTTACATCTGAAGCGTTTAAAGACTTTATTTGTCCGTTGTTTATTTCTAAAAAAAACACGACAATGTATAAAAGGCTCCGTTACCTTGTACCTCACGTTATGGCTTCGTAGCAGACGTTTTTATAAAAATAGGCTAACGATTGTGTCATAACCACGAGACTTACTGTCGCATAGTAGAGGAATTACCGTACAGTACAGTAAAAGTTTTTCAGAATAATGACTTAGTTTTTCAGAATGACTTAGTTTTCCAGAATGACTTAGTTTTCCAGAATAATGACTTAGTTTTCCAGAATAATGACTTAGTTTTTCAGAATGACTTAATTTTCCAGAATAATGACTTGGTTTTTCAGAATAATGACTTGGTTTTTCAGAATAATGACTTGGTTTTTCAGAATAATGACTTGGTTTTTCAGAATAATGACTTGGTTTTTCAGAATAATGACTTGGTTTTTCAGAATAATGACTTGGTTTTTCAGAATAATGACTTAGTTTTTCAGAATAATGACTTAGATTTTCCAGAATAATGACTTAGTTTTCCAGAATGACTTAGTTTTCCAGAATAATGACTTAATTTTCCAGGATAATGACTTAGTTTTCCAGAATAATGACTTAATTTTCCAGAATAATGACTTAGTTTTTCAGAATGACTTAGTTTTTCAGAATGACTTAGTTTTTCAGATTAATGACTTAGTTTTTTTAGAATGACTTAGTTTTTCAGAATAATGACAGTTTTTCAGAATAATGACTTAGTTTTTCAGATAATGACTTAGTATCTCATTATCAGTTGCAACTTTACAATAGCCATCCAAATGTTTATTGACGTTTCACGAAGTCATTTGGTAATCATTAACAAATACTTCATGTAACATATCAAATGTGTTGTGTGCAACAATAAACTGTTAGAATAACTCTAAATTATAGCATTACTAATAATTAGTAAACAATATTAATTATAATTTCATTGTTTGTTAAACAACTTGTAAAATAACTATTCAATTACCATCAATTCACCGTTTATTAGTGATGGTTATTATAAAGTGTTGCCGTGATCAACAGTGTGCAGGATTCTTTGGTTTCTGCAGTTTTTCATCCTACGCACCTGTCAACAAGAGCTTATGGTGCAAGAACGTTGTCATACAGATCACGTGTAAAGAAAGAGAGTGGAGCGGGCGCCGTTGCTGTACAAGGAGAGGACATTTATTGTAGAATTTTCAACATCACAGATGTGTGTTACCAGATTGAGGTCGTCTTTTGACTGATTCCAGTGATTCAGACAAGGTGAAAACATACACTCACATGCATGTCACACACCTGCTCTCTCACACACACACACACACACACACACGCACACACACACACACACACACACACACACACACACACACAGGCTGATATCCGTACATACGTTCACAGTCTTGATACGTACAAAAAATTGAAATACAAATAATACCACAATAAAAACATTGTATTTTTTTTTTTTTAGAAATTGTTAAAGCTATGTTCTCTATTCTGTAGAAAGACAACTAAGCTTTAATAAGTGAACATTATTTTTTTGTCTTTCTCTAAAATGATCAGTAAGATATACTTTATATAATAATTTTTTTTTTTTAAATCCACGGTCTCTCAAGCTGACCCTGCCTCCTGACCTTTATTCACAGGCTGTTGATTAATGCTAACATCCTGCACATGTAAAAGGCTTCAGCTGGCTTTAAACCTAGCGCATCCTTTAAGATCAATAAACAATGAAAGAAATATCAAGTAAAAAGGTGAAGCAACCACTTCCCTCTCTCGCAGCCTGATCACAATCTCACAAACATCAGAGATCATCAAACAAACAGAAAATGTCCTCCAAAAGGGATGCCGAGCCCGTCCTGCTCGCTCTTTATAAGCTGCTCTGGGTGCGAGCATCAACCATAATGCCTAAAATATAAGTTTAATAGTAAATTATCCAGTGTACAATCTTGACTCACGTGACTGTGACTCATGAGATAAAAGCCCAGGTGCTCTACAATTTCAAAACGTTCAATTTACAGCTCAGTGTTGTGAGAAAACTGCTTCAGGGCTCACGTAGAAACTCTCAGCGTCCAGCTTGTGCAGTCAGACCAGTCTGTGTATTGCCATAAACTTACAATTCATAACAAGTGACAAAACATGTTATGTCACCATGCAAAATGCACAACTAAATAAACAGTGATGAACTACAGTACGGAGAAAAAGAGTAAACTTGGGAGTGTTAACCCAAAACCAAACTTCTGTGTAAGTCTTCGCTCGGACTGCCGATCGGAACTAAAACCCCTCCCATCTGAGAGAAAATACACAACGGACAGATTTACAGAGGTATGACAAAAAGAAAGCGAGACTGTTATTTTTTCTTCTTCTTCTTCTTCAGCGTTCTCACCTGCTTTTTGCCAAGTCTGTCGTTAACATCGAAGTGAGTATTTACAACAGGTGCGGTGGACACAGAACAGCAGGGACAGAAAAAGGTGGAGATAACAAAGGGCAGAAACTTCCAGAAGTTGGCAACTACTCTACGGCCAAGTTCTTCTTGTGAGAAAGATTTTGTCATTGTGCTGCTGTTGCAGCAATTATACAATATCTACAACCCTCCTTCCCGTACCAGAAACGCACCAGGACAGAGCAGCCGCAGTGAACCAACTGTGCAGCATCCTCAACGACAAGTATAAAATGTCTCATTTCCGCTGTGACACGCACTGCTTGTTTGTAGTATTTTTCTCTCGTAAAAGGGGAAAGAGACGCGAGAGGGTGTTTCAGCAGAAGCAGCAGCACTCAAAAATGAGTGTTCACACTGTGAAGTCCATTCACCTCCCACAGATGGCGAGCAACGATCAGGAGAGCAACGTGCATGTCGGCCACAGCTCAACTTCTCAGGGTTTCACAGATTCTGATGCAATGTTGCTTTTTGATTAAAAAATACCTGACAGCGCAAAAAAAAAATACACCTTTAAGTTGTTGTTTTGTTTTGCTACAAGAAGATGTTAGTCTAGAAAACGTCCATTGAGATTGAGTCATCACTATCAGAAGTGTTTGAGATGACGACAACAACAACAAGGACGGTCATATTTATATATAATAAGAATTTTTGGTCAGTGGCCTTTTAAAGTCAATTCAGACTACGTCCACATTTAAGACGGCTAATTTAGGAAAGTTGTAAAATGACGTGTCCACATTCAACGCAACGGTTTGTACGATATTTTACGAAAAGTGGTGCACAACTATTCCTGCGTTATCCTACGAACGTTCAGCAACACGAGCGATCAGCGCTGCAGTGCGAAACCTGTTTGGGCAACCAAACTACTTGGTTAGGTTTTGGGAAGGGTCACGGTTTGGGTTAAAATAAGTACGTTTGTTACATCTCTTACGTGTGCGGCATTAGCTAAGAACGCAAGTTACATAGAAGTCAACGTTTACTTTTGATTTCACATGGGACACGAAGAGCAGCCTGTTCGTTGGACCCATCCATCCCTACACGGACTTTGTCGATCTTTATACTACATCACCGGACTTCCTCCTTTGAGGCAGCCCTGCACGTCCTGGCACACGATTACGTGGACCATATACGAATGCTTGAGTTACTTTTCCTAGGCATAACAGTGAATGAGAACAGCTCGCCACATTAGTGCTTTCATCTGCGTTCGTACTCGAATGCCTGAACAAAAAGGAAAACGGCCAAAATCTCTTTTTAAGGTGCGAGATGAGTCTAATAAAGTCTTGGTCACAATCTGTGTCAGACTGTACGATATCCGCTTTCAGGCACGTCAGATTGTCTGATGAATGTCGAATGCTGAATTGTAGCTCTTAATATTGATTGAAAAACAAAAACGAATGAAAGAAGAGACTCACATCATCAATTTCAGATTTTGAAAATGAAGGGAAACAAGCTTCGTCCACAGCAATCATTGCAATTCTGCAAAGTGACTTTGAGGTAATGTTTTCAGCTGTAGCATTACATCAGTTTTCTGTGTCCTTTCATGCCGCGTATTGGGTTTTTACATGTGGGTCGTACTTCACTGTTGGTGGAGGAACGTAACGTAGGACCATCGTCTGGATTCGCGATCAAAGATTTCACCATGTTTCTCTCACGATTGTCTTCTAAAACGATCCAAAAAAATCACAGATTGCAAAGGAGACTTTATTTGACGTCTCGGTATCTTCTAGTCAGCGGCGACTGTGTCTGGGAAGTCGGATGTTGTTCTCCAAAAAGCTCACCGCTGCTTGTCCACGGTAAAACATTTGGTTAGACTTTTATCGATTTATGTACTTTGTTTTCAATGAGCTAAAATATTTGGAAGAGAAAAACACAAGGCCGAACTGGCGGGAAAACTTCAGCCGGCTTAGTGCGGATGTACTGAAGGGATTTTGGTTCAGACTGACTTGATGCTACCTTACCTACCAGTAATGTTTACTCACTACAACACAGCGCAGTCAAATATGCCTGATTGGATTCAGCACCAACAAGCAGAGTCGAGAACGCCGAATCGTACTCGCAGTGTGAACACCCTGTAAGAAATCATTAATGTGCTACACAGAGAACTTCTCCGCAGCTCCCCGTCCGATCAAACGGGGAAGTCAAAGGCTACTCGGCATGACGTCAGTGTCCTTTAAAGTCCAGATCTAAACCCTCGAAGAACAACCATCCGCCCAATCTAACCGTCCACAGGGAATGGGGAAGACGTCGGCCGCCGTCAGTGTGTGGAGTCACCTGACGCCATCCATTCTCGTCCTCCGTCTGCTCAACCGTCCGTTCAGCAGCTCGTTGATTTCCTCCACAAACACACACGCACACACACACACATATGGTATACACACACACACACACACGCTGTCCTCCTGTCATCCCTCTCTCCTGATGTCGGGCGATGATCAGAGTGAAGAAGGAGGAGGGTTGTGGGTCGAAGGAGAAAGGTTACCAGTTCATCATGGAGCTTCTGTTGAGGGTCATGAAGAAGACTTGACTGCTGCCTCCAGAACGCACCGAGGCGAAGAAAACCTGCAGGAAGGAGAAGAGCGTTAGCCTATTCTATAGCGACGACGAATTCACCGCAAGCGTGTTGATCGGTCCCTCCAGAAAAACGTGATTATGCGATCGCAGAATTCAACGCATAATCAGCCAAAGTCCGCATATTTATGCGGGGGGCCGCATTTTTTCAAATACGCCGGACTTTCGCCGCATAAATTGCCGATTTCCGTGCAAAATATGCGGGGCTTGCATGATTTCATAATCCCCGCATTTTTGTTGCAAAAAAGTCACATATAGTCAAGTCTGAAGTCTTTCGAGGACGAGTCTCGAGTCGAGTCTGAAGTCTCTCGAGGACGAGTCTCGAGTCGAGTCTGAAGTCTCTCGAGGACGAGTCTCGAGTCGAGTCTGAAGTCTTTCGAGGACGAGTCTCGAGTCGAGTCTGAAGTCCCTCGAGGACGAGTCTCGAGTCGAGTCTGAAGTCCCTCGAGGACGAGTCTCGAGTCGAGTCTGAAGTCCCTCGAGGACGAGTCTCGAGTCGAGTCTGAAGTCCCTCGAGGACGAGTCTCGAGTCGAGTCTGAAGTCTCTCGAGGACGAGTCTCGAGTCGAGTCTGAAGTCCCTCGAGGACGAGTCTCGAGTCGAGTCTGAAGTCCCTCGAGGACGAGTCTCGAGTCGAGTCTGAAGTCCCTCGAGGACGAGTCTCGAGTCGAGTCTGAAGTCCCTCGAGGACGAGTCTCGAGTCGAGTCTGAAGTCTCTCGAGGACGAGTCTCGAGTCGAGTCTGAAGTCCCTCGAGGACGAGTCTCGAGTCGAGTCTGAAGTCCCTCGAGTCGAGTCTGAAGTCCCTCGAGGACGAGTCTCGAGTCGAGTCTGAAGTCTCTCGAGGACGAGTCTCAAGTCGAGTCTGAAGTCCCTCGAGGACAAGTCTCAAGTCGAGTCTGAAGTCCCTCGAGGACGAGTCTCAAGTCGAGTCTGAAGTCCCTGGAGGACGAGTCTCGAGTCGAGTCTGAAGTCCCTCGAGGACGAGTCTCGAGTCGAGTCTGAAGTCCCTCGAGGACGAGTCTCGAGTCGAGTCTGAAGTCCCTCGAGGACGAGTCTCGAGTCGAGTCTGAAGTCCCTCGAGGACGAGTCTCGAGTCGAGTCTGAAGTCTCTCGAGGACGAGTCTCGAGTCGAGTCTGAAGTCCCTCGAGGACGAGTCTCGAGTCGAGTCTGAAGTCTCTCGAGGACGAGTCTCGAGTCGAGTCTGAAGTCCCTCGAGGACGAGTCTCGAGTCGAGTCTGAAGTCCCTCGAGGACGAGTCTCGAGTCGAGTCTGAAGTCCCTCGAGGACGAGTCTCGAGTCGAGTCTGAAGTCCCTCGAGGACGAGTCTCAAGTCGAGTCTGAAGTCCCTCGAGGACGAGTCTCGAGTCGAGTCTGAAGTCCCTCGAGGACGAGTCTCGAGTCGAGTCTGAAGTCTCTCGAGGACGAGTCTCGAGTCGAGTCTGAAGTCCCTCGAGGACGAGTCTCGAGTCGAGTCTGAAGTCCCTCGAGGACGAGTCTCGAGTCGAGTCTGAAGTCTCTCGAGGACGAGTCTCAAGTCGAGTCTGAAGTCCCTCGAGGACGAGTCTCAAGTCGAGTCTGAAGTCCCTCGAGGACGAGTCTCGAGTCGAGTCTGAAGTCCCTCGAGGACGAGTCTCGAGTCGAGTCTGAAGTCCCTCGAGGACGAGTCTCGAGTCGAGTCTGAAGTCTCTCGAGGACGAGTCTCGAGTCGAGTCTGAAGTCCCTCGAGGACGAGTCTCGAGTCGAGTCTGAAGTCTCTCGAGGACGAGTCTCGAGTCGAGTCTGAAGTCCCTCGAGGACGAGTCTCGAGTCGAGTCTGAAGTCCCTCGAGGACGAGTCTCGAGTCGAGTCTGAAGTCCCTCGAGGACGAGTCTCGAGTCGAGTCTGAAGTCTCTCGAGGACGAGTCTCGAGTCGAGTCTGAAGTCCCTCGAGGACGAGTCTCGAGTCGAGTCTGAAGTCCCTCGAGGACGAGTCTCAAGTCGAGTCTGAAGTCCCTCGAGGACGAGTCTCGAGTCGAGTCTGAAGTCTCTCGAGGACGAGTCTCGAGTCGAGTCTGAAGTCCCTCGAGGACGAGTCTCGAGTCGAGTCTGAAGTCTCTCGAGGACGAGTCTCGAGTCGAGTCTGAAGTCCCTCGAGGACGAGTCTCGAGTCGAGTCTGAAGTCCCTCGAGGACGAGTCTCGAGTCGAGTCTGAAGTCCCTCGAGGACGAGTCTCGAGTCGAGTCTGAAGTCTTTCGAGGACGAGTCTCGAGTCGAGTCTGAAGTCACTGTGCGTGCGACTTAAGTCGCACTCCAGTCCGAGTCTCAAACTCGAGTCCGAGTCTCAAACTCGAGTCCCCGTCTCTGCCATGAAGCGAGAACGCGTCTCCTTTTGTGTGCTACATGTGAGGAAGGGAAAGGCAAACTCGGGACTACGTCAGGACCTGATTCTTCGGACATTGTCCAGAGTTCATAGAAGTTATAGAAGGAAAGTGTGATGAGATCAAAGTCAGACGGAGGGACACGAATGCGCAGGTGTTCCCAGACTCACCTTGTCATTCCTCTCCGACAGGAACTTCAGTCGCTGAGCTCGCTTGTGCATGAAAACTCCGTCGAGGTGTCCCGTCTCCACGGAGCGGATCTCAATGGCCTTCTCTCCCCAGCCCATGATCTGGTTGGAGTGGATGTAGGCTGCAGGGACAGGAGAGGGTACACACACACACGCACGCACGCACGCACGCACACACACACACACACACACAGGCAGACAGACAGACACACACACACACAAACACACACACACACGCACACAGGCAGACAGACAGACAGACACACACACACACACACACAGGCAGACACAGATACGCACACAGGCAGACACACACACACACACACACACACACACACACACACACACACACACACACACACACACACATACATACAGACAGACACAGATACGCACAAAACACACACGCAGGCAGACACACACACACACACAGACACACACACGAACACATGAGTGCACGCACACACACACACACACACACACGCAGGCAGACACACACAGACACACACACACAGGCAGACACAGATATGCACAAACACACACACACACACAGACAAAGATGTGCACACGAACACACAAGTGCACGCAGACACACACACACACACACAGGCAGACACACACATGCACACACACACACACACAGGCAGACAGACAGACAGACAGACACACACACACACACACAGGCAGACACAGATACGCACACAGGCAGACACACACACACACACACATACATACAGACAGACACAGATACGCACAAAACACACACGCAGGCAGACACACACACACACACAGACACACACACAAAGATGCACACACGAACACATGAGTGCACGCACACACACACACACACACACAGGCAGACACACACAGACACACACACACACAGGCAGACACAGATATGCACAAACACACACACACACACACACACACACAGACAAAGATGTGCACACGAACACACAAGTGCACGCAGACACACACACACAGGCAGACACACAGGCAGACACACACACACACACACACACACACACACACACACACAGGCAGACAGACACATGCACACACACACACAGGCAGACACACACATACACACACACACAGGCAGACACACACACACACACACACACACACACACACACACACACACACACACACACACACACACACACACACACACACACACACACAGAGGGGGATTGGACAGGAGAAGACTCAGCACCAGTCTCACACCCAAGCCAGTCACACACGGAGGCTCCTCGGCCTCGCCTCCGGGAGGAGATTATTGCAGCAGTTTCTGACTGATTTCAACGACCACGACCTCTTAACTCTTCCTGTGGCGTCGGGAAAAGATGCTGTCAGAGCAACAGGTAACGCAGGGCAGCGTGGCAGGATGCTTTCGGGGTTTCCATCGACATTGATGTCAGTGTTTGATTTTAAATGAAACGTTTAAACACAATCGACCGACGCTGGTGGTCTGAACTTTGCACGCGAGCCGCAGCAGATTATATTTTCTTCTTACACTGTTATGGCTGTGCTTCCGGTGTCTGCTGTTGTTCCTCCCCCCCACACTTCTGACTGTTGTGGATATCTTGCATGTATATTTCTGTGTGTTTTTAATCTGTTTTATACCTGCTGCACATCCAATCGGGGACGCAAATAAAGTTGATGTCGAGGTAGATAAAGTTGCGTGCGTGCAACTGTGGGTCAAACAATACAATCCTTCCAGCAGCAGGATGCGTTTGGTTCTCATTATCAGCTTCTTAACACAGACCCGACAGCTTCGACTGCACGCAAAGGAGAGCAAACGACTTAATAAATGTGCTTTCTCTCATCGGCAAGAAGACCACAAATGTTGAGCCAATTCGTTTAGGAACTCAGCGGTGGAGGCCGTCTCGTGTTGGCACCGTGTGGCTTCGTGAGCACGGAAAAGCAAATAGCGACACCTTGCCGAGGCCACGACTAAAGTGTGCGACACCAAAGAAGTGGCAAAGGGTCAAGCAGAGAGGGTCCAGCTTCCTCTGTCACAGAAATACAAATCCAGGGAAAGGTCTTTTTTTTGGTTTTTACCCCTTTGCAATAGAGCTCTGTTATTATTTTCCGCTGAGGAAGGAGATCGACCAGCAGCTGATGTGCTGTTAAAAAAAAACAAAAAAAAAAACGCTGCAACGCTGTCTGGGGGGGGGGGGGGGGGGAGGGCTTGGCTGTGAGAAACTCTGGTCTGACAGTAAAATACACACAAACATGTTAACAGGAGATGATGTCCACACGCACCTGCACACATCAGTCAGGATATCGTACGCCGGCATCTGAGAATCAGAGAGCGAAGGCCGAATGGAGGAACACGGACGCTTTGATCGTCTCGGATCGTAAGATCCGAGATCCATCCTTGATGTGCTCGAGGTTCACCCTCCATGTGGTTTGACTGAGTGTGATACATTAATTTAGATGCGCTGCAAAACGTTGACTTTTTGACTTGTAGTCTGCTGAATCTCACAACATGTTGTTGTTGTTTTTGCTGTCTAGTGCGAGTTGTTTTTCGAGCCCGTGCGATCAAGGATGAATGCAAGAATATTTTCTTTTAAATATTTCACAGTTACGTACAGAACAAGAGGACAGAAGGCAACACGGCAGACAAACAACACACAAGCATTTTTCCCCAAACAATATACTGTATATACAAGAGGAAAAGTGTCCAAAGTAAAAGACGTCGAGAGAGTGTGTGTGTGTGTGTGTGTGTGTGTGTGTGTGTGTGTGTGTGTGTGTGTGTGTGTGGCGGGGGTTAATGCTCTGTGGGACGTGTGGTTGTCATATCTCATGCAGTAGATGGATATTCAACACTTGACATTAACGAGATACATTCAGTTTTTGGGTTGTTGTTCTTTGGTCACCTCACCTGTTAACTGATGACAACATTGACATCAAAACCCTCCATGTGTCTCCGATGCATCGTTACACTGCAGTGCTCCATGATAACATCTTTTCCCCCTCAGTTTGTTATTTCTAAAGTTGTAATTGTTATCCTTTATGTAAACTTATAGCTCACTCAGCTTTTTTTCCTTCTATTTCTGCAGCTTCAGTTTTTCTGGCACGAGAGAATTGAAACAGGCTGAGGCGGTCTGTTCCTGCAGCTGATTGCTTAAAGTGCCCATATTATGAAAAAAAAAACACTTTTTCTGTGATTTGGGGTGTTATTTTGTGTCTCTGGTGCTTCCACACACATACAAACTTGGAAAAAAATCTACCCATGTTGTTCTGAGTGAGATACGGTTTCTGAATGATTCCTGCCTTCAGTCTCTGGGTGAGCTGGTCAGAATCTGCACGGCTGTCTACGTCAGTAGCCGCAACGAGGTGGCTAACCGTAGCATGCTAGCGCTAGCGTTAGCATGCTAGCTCGTTCTCAATGGCAAAGCGCTGCTACAACACACACAAGTTCACCATAATCTCCAAAAGAACCACTTCCATGTGCGCCCTCCTTTCCCAATTTGTTTTGCCACGTGCACCACAAGTTGAAGTGTGAAAGTGTTAGCATGAAGCAGCAGAGCTATCAGTTTCACATGGATGATTTTGGCTCCTACTGTATGTTTTCATCACGTTACCAAATAAAAGTTGAACAGTCTGTTCAACCTCCCCAAAAAACCTGCTGTATCCCAGGTAACGGAACAGGTGAGCCTACAGTCTCGGCTGCTTGTTCAAAGGTGGAAGTGAAAGCAGAAGGCAGGAGGAGAGAGAGGAAGTGTTGCTTTGAACGGAGGAGGAGTGGTAGATAGTAGTGAGGGGGTGAAAAGATGATCTGCTGAGACCGCTTATAGAGGTTTAGAAGTCAGGGGGTCAAGGAGAAGCGAGCTGATTGGTTGACGTACCGACGGAGGTGGGCATCTCGCCCCACTGCAGCACCACGTCTTTGGTGATGCGTCCGTAGGTGTTGACGTAGACGCCCTCGTCCTCGTAGCACAGCAGCATCTCCATGCCGTCCGTCTTGGGCAGAACCACGATGGCGTGCGGGGTCACCTGACCCTGAATCTGCCGGGGCGACACACGGGAGGGGGTTGGAGGGGGTGGGGGCAGGGGATTAGGAGCTGTCGTGAGCCTACAGGGAGGTCTGGACCCCCCGTCCCCTTGCTAACCCCCCGTCCCCACCCCGAGAGAAGAAGAAACTGCTGCAACAATAGAGTCTCCCGCTCCTCAGCCACGCACTCGCCATGGAAACACACATGTGCACAGCGTGATTCACGGCTGCCAAAAGCAATGTGAGGCGGTTGCTGTGGTTACCGTCTCCTTCCCCCGTCCATCTCTTACTGTAACCAGACCAGTGTTAGAGGGGGACACGGACTCACCCACTACACCGCTGTTCCTTTAATCCATTCACTAATTCACATTTGCTCAGTCACACACTCATTATTTCATGTCTCCCGTTCTCTCACTCTGTCATTCATTAAATTACACAACGTGATCTCAGTGTTTTTTCCTAGGTTTGTGGAGGACTTAGGTGCACGTATTTGGTGGGGGGGTTTAGGGGTCCTTCCTCAAGAAAATGTTACGTTTTTGTAACAACAAAAACATGCAATTTCACATCATTTTGGCCCAATATTATTTGATTCAAAAGTGCTTTTGCACACATCTTTTCTGGAGTCGGAAAAGGCAAAAGTTTCCAGCAACACTTGTTGAAGAAGTCCTCCACGCAATGTCCATTACGCATGCAAATACTTTATTTTCACAACGTTTTCGGTCACACAGACCTTCCTCAGGTGAAGGAGAGAGTGAGAGGAAGGTCTGTGTGACCGAAAACGTTGTGAAATGAAGTATTTGCATGCGTAATGGACAGCGTGTGGAGGACCTCTTCAACAAGGACCATTATTATTACCATTATCACCAACTTTGGGAAAGCTAGAGCAGATAAAAGCTCAAAGTCAAAACTTGCTAAAGAAATCCACTGGGAACCAAATACAATCTTAAAATAGATAGCTAGATAGATAGATAGATAGATAGATAGATAGATAGATAGATAGATAGATAGATAGAGAGAGAGAGATAGAGAGATAGATAGATAGATAGATAGATAGATAGATAGATAGATAGATAGATAGATAGATAGATAGATAGATAGAGAGAGAGAGATAGAGAGATAGATAGATAGATAGATAGATAGATAGATAGATAGATAGATAGATAGATAGATAGATGCCTAAGCCTTATAATGGTAGGGAAAACTCTGGATCTTTCAAACACTCAATTTAAACATTCATGCAATCAAATGTAATTTGGAATATGTTCAGATGATGTTAAACACAGCAGGACATCACACACACACACACACACACACACACACACACACACACACACACACACACACACACACACACACACACACACACACACACACACACACACACACACACACACACACACACACACGGACTAACATGTGAGGGGATGTAGATGTCGTAGGGGTTCCCAGAGTCCACATCGATGACGTGGAAGCCAACGCTGGAGCCGTAGATGACCTTTAACCTCTGTCCCTCCTCCACGGTCAGGTCAACCAGCTGGGGGCGATGCTGCAGGTCGGTGAACGACTGAAGAGAAAGAGAGAGGGACTGGTTAGTCTCGCATTGCCACACACCTTCCTCCACAGCGCTGCGGAGGAAGGTCTGGCTTGTCCACACAGCGTTCCTTGGGATGGGAGGAAAAAGTGAACTATTCACAATCGTCTTGGCTCCGGACACAATGACTTGTTTTGGTGGAACGTGTGTACGTTCAAAAGTAGTTTTTAGTCGTGCAGCAGAAAACTAGCTAGCTGTCTGGATTTACCCTGCAGAGATCTGAGGAGCAGTTAACCAGAGTCCTCACAAATCAGCCGGAGGTTAGAACCAGAGCATATGAGCGGAGCGGTGAGAATCTACGCTCATCGCTCACGGAACTGTTCCCCCCCTCCGCTCCACCGCTCAAAGCTACATCAGGCCGCTCGCTATCGCTCAAATCGCCCCCCCTGCTCGCTCCAAAAAAGGAAAAAAATCTACATGCATATCACTTTTAGCTTAGACCACAGCCTCCTAAAGAACTAATGAGCAACAACCTGGCGAGTAATCTCCCCCCGGCATTCGTCACGCTGCCACTGAGTGCAAGAGGGCGAAAGGCGGAGGTATGTCCCTCTGTGGCTAATGTATTTTAAAGATGGAGGCGACAACATGGCGGCCGTCATTCGAGCGACTCGCTTGTGTGTATTCTGAATGATTCTGAATGGCAGATTCTACGCTTACGAGAATACTTTGATTAGTTGGTGGAAGTAATTACACATGAACGAGCACATATTGGTGAAAGAACAAAGTTTTTTTTTGCTAAGAGTCAACTCAAACAATTACACAATGTAGGTTAAACATGTCAGGCGCATCCCGCGGCATCTTACCTTGAAGGCCATAAACTTGTGGTAAGGTTTAGGCGCCCAGGCGTAGATCTCCACTGCGTTCTTCAGAGCAATCACCAGAAATTTAATCCTCTCGTACTTCACTGCGGGAGGAGAGGAGAGCAGAGCAGCGTAAAAACAGTCGGATACGTTGCACCAATATAGCGATAAATATGGAAGCAGATAAGGGACATAAGTATATGAATTTTAACCGCCACTGATTACTTAATCTTGAAATGTTTTACTTTGAAAACATGGATTTCTTTGTTCTGAATTCACGCCTTGAAATTTTGAAATTTGATTTGCAATTTAAAATGCTGAATTAGATTTTCATTTTTTATTTGAAATGATCACAAATTCAGATCCAAAAATTCAAGTTGAAAAAAAAATTACACAAAAAAATAAATAAAATAAAATCTGATAAAACATCAGTCAAATCCAATTGGTCAAATTCAGTGGCAAGATTTCAATTTGAAATCATTTACATAGCAACATCTGGGCTGCCCAAGATTAATATATATTCACCCAATTAATCAAAAAAATTCAAAGAGGAAATCAATCTTAAAGCTGCAGTGCGTAGTTTCTGTCTCCGCCACGAGGAATTCTAAGAAATGACAACAAAACTGTCGGCGCGTCCACATGATACAAGCCCTCCGTGATCGCGCGCCACCCCTCCTCCCTTCCACGCAGTTGCTAGTAGCCAAGGAGGACACGGAGGATTAAAAAAAACATGATGGACTCTTCAGAAGAGGTCGTTATCATCACTCGAGTTTCTGCGCGGGAAAGTCGCCGGACGCTAGCCAGGGAAAACCGTGACGAACTTCCAGCAATTTTGAGATTTTCTCTGCAAGTCCGTCTGGCCAAGAGTCCGTTCAAGCCCATTTCCAATTTCTCCAAATGGAGGCACCAATCACAAGCGTGGAGGCGGCTTTACACAAGCTTCTTGTTTACATTCAACATGGCGGCCACCGAAGCGCAGCGACCCGTTGATGCCGCTGCTACGTCACCCGGACCTTTGCTCTGATTGGTTGAAGGACTATCCGTTCCACTATACACTATCCGTTGGTGACGCCCCTTTGGAAATGGGCTGTGAATGAAACTTCCCCCCAGACCTGCTCTCAGTTACAGCTGAGGAGGGTCTGCTGTCAACCAGGCTAATCAATCTTCCACAATCTTCTAGGTTCACATCTCTTCCACATAGTCACACTGAGAAATACAAAGACAGTTTTGTGGAGCTGATAGTCTTAATCCGCTTTGTAGCAACTCATTTGGCGACGGCTTGAATATGAAAAAGTTACGCACTAAAGCTTTAACCCTCTCTAAAAAAAATCGTAACCTTCAAATTTAACGGCTAATGTCAATGGAGGCGAGTCCCCACAATGTTGGTGTGTTCACACGTTTGTCAGTCCCTCCAGAGTTTTTTTTTGTGATTGTTGCGGGCAAAAATCCTTGATTATGCGGCACGTTTTCTTAAAAAATGTGATGGAATATGCGGGATATTTATGCAATTTTATGCAATGAAATTGCGGGAACTTGCAAAAACTGCGGTTTGATGAAAAAGAGAAAAAAAAAGTGATTCCCCCCCAACACTGTGTTCTCACTAGGAGAAATGACATCACTTCATAACGTTCCCATGGCAACAGGGGAAAATGGCTGCTCTTGTGTGAAGTAAACGCAACATTT
>CM042446.1:28808392-28810892 GCA_023631565.1 Gymnocephalus cernua | reverse complement strand
ATTTCACCTACTGATAACACGGCGTTGGGGGAATCACTTTTTTTTCTCTTTTTCATCAAACCGCAGTTTTTGCAAGTTCCTGCAATTTTTGCAAGTTCCCGCAATTTCATCGCATAAAATTGCATAAATATCCCGAATATTCCATCGCATTTTTTTAAGAAAACGTGCCGCATAATCAAGGATTTTTGCCCGCAACAACTGGAGGGCCTGGATAACTCGAGGCCAGCTTCACATTCACAGCCAGAGCTGTGTATTAACACCGGATTTCTTTTCCAGCACACACAGAAAATAGAGTGCTCGGTGACTGTATTCACTGAATTTGACAAAAAACGTGTATTGGATTAACATAACTTACTATACCTTTGGTTATGTCTATGGTTCCAGGTCCAACCCGGTGAGGAAACGTACCTGAGGCAGAGATGTTGTCGTCGTCGTCAGTCGGGGAGGTCCCGTACACCCTCGGATCTACGAACGGTGTGAAGGAAGACTTGGAGCCTCCGCTGCTGCCCATCCCGTACTGCAGATCACAGAAACACAGTCAGTCACACGTTTGTCAGTTTTTGGGGGGAAACTGAATGAAGCAGGTAACTGCTGAAATAAGAGAAAACACAGCTCAGTGTTCAGTGAAGGCTTTTTTAAAATCGCGGTGAGCCACGCCAACGTCTTCAAAGGATTCAACAACTTTCTGGTTTTTTTCTCGATAATGAAAAAACCTTTTTGGCCTCATCACTTAAAGTGCTCATATTATGCTCATTTTCAGGTTCATAAATGTATTTTGAGGTTGTAGCAGGATAGGTTTTACATGGTTTAATTTTCAGAAAACACCATATTTTTTGTTGTACTGCACATTGCTGCAGCTCCTCTTTTCACCCTGTGTGTTGAGTTCTCTGTTTTAGCTACAGAGTGAGACATCTCACTTCTGTTCCATCTTTGTTGGGAGTCGCACATGCTCAGTAGCTAGGTAAGGACTACTAGCCAGTCAGAAGCAGAGTATGAGGGCGTGTCCTGACAGTACCTAGGTAAGGACTACTAGCCAGTCAGAAGCAGAGTATGAGGGCGTGCCCTGACAGTACCTAGGTAAGGACTACTAGCCAGTCAGAAGCAGAGTATGAGGGCGTGCCCTGACAGTACCTAGGTAAGGACTACTAGCCAGTCAGAAGCAGAGTATGAGGGCGTGTCCTGACAGTACCTAGGTAAGGACTACTAGCCAGTCAGAAGCAGAGTATGAGGGCGTGTCCTGACAGTACCTAGGTAAGGACTACTAGCCAGTCAGAAACAGAGTATGAGGGCGTGTCCTGACAGTACCTAGGTAAGGACTACTAGCCAGTCAGAAGCAGAGTATGAGGGCGTGTCCTGACAGTACCTAGGTAAGGACTACTAGCCAGTCAGAAGCAGAGTATGAGGGCGTGTCCTGACAGTACCTAGGTAAGGACTACTAGCCAGTCAGAAGCAGAGTAAGAGGGCGTGTCCTGACAGTACCTAGGTAAGGACTACTAGCCAGTCAGAAACAGAGTATGAGGGCGTGTCCTGACAGTACCTAGGTAAGGACTACTAGCCAGTCAGAAGCAGAGTATGAGGGCGTGTCCTGACAGTACCTAGGTAAGGACTACTAGCCAGTCAGAAGCAGAGTATGAGGGCGTGCCATGCTAGCAGCTAGGCGAGCATTATAACGTGTGTTCCAAAGTGACCACGTGTGTCTCTGAAGTAAACGCTGGACTACAACACAGCTGTTTGGAGCAGTTTGTGAACAGTGTTTTCTGGTGGAGATGGTAAGTCCCTTTGGGGGGGACTTTGGGCTTTTTCACTTTGTAAACATAATAACGTGCACAAAAAAAGATATATAACGCAATAAAGGAAAGGGAGAAAACGCCAAAAAAAGCATAATATGAGGACTTTTCCTTTTATTTTGTCAGCTACCTGCGTCATGTGCTCAGGGCGGAGGACACTTTCTGGATCAGACGCTGGAAAACTGAAAGAGGGAGGGGGAAGAAAGAGGGGGAGAAAACGAGCAGAGAGAGGGAGGGAGGGAAGGGATCCATCTGGGCAAAAACTCTGGAACCAAAGATCTAAACACAGGGCAGGAAATTAAAAGTGCCACCTGTTGTCATGCTTAGAGTCTTATTTCCTGTAAAACCTCTCCCTGTTGCTCTGTGATGGAAAGAAGTAACAAATAAGATGAACCGGAGCGAAGCAGCAGAATGACATGTGCACTGGGTTTAACCCGTGTGTGGTCTTCCCAACCGACCACGTCTTCTCGGGTAAAAAAAAACACTTTTTTCGATGACTTTGACACTTTTTCTGACATTTTTGTACCTTTCTTTATCACGTTTTTCTTGTTTTTTTCAACGTTTGACACATTTTTTCACTTCCACTACCACTAACGCCAACTTCTAACCAGTATAGTTTCTTATTTTTGGTATTCATGGTCAATAAACCTTGTGTATATGAAGTTGTACCTCATTTTTCAGTTAAAAAAAGCTGAAATTAGGAATAATTTTGA
>CM042446.1:28800892-28803392 GCA_023631565.1 Gymnocephalus cernua | reverse complement strand
TTCCATGGTAACAGGGGAAAATGGCTGCTCTCGTGTGAAGTAAACGCAACATTTTTCATCTTTCTGCTGAGATATATGTGACTTTTTTGCAACGAAAATGCGGGGATTATGAAATCATGCAAGCGCAGAAAATCGGCAATTTATGCGGCGAAAGTGCGGCTTATTTGAAAAAATGCGGACTTTGGCTGATTATGCGTTGAATTATGTGATCGCATGATCATGTTTTTCTGGAGGGAGTGAATATAACTTTTATGTGTCAAAATGAGCAAAATCTGAGTAAAAGAAATGAATAGAAATTCATTTTCAGTGCAGTTACAGTGTAGCCTCTAATGTTTATTATTATTATTATTATTATTATTATTATTATTATTATTATTACCACAGGTGCCCCTAATTTAATAACGGAGAGAAACGCTTGGTTGAAAAAATAATGAGTCAAAAGGCACATGAATCAAAAAAAGTTTCCAGAAAGTCTGTTTTCATTTTAGGCTGAAAACAGCTGAAGATGGGGTCCATGAGGTCATCATGAAGGCTTTCCATCAAGCACACACATCCCAAATGTATTCTGGCTCCAATCTGTGAAGTGATTTATTAACTCACAGCAGAACTCATAAAATGTATTTATAACCAGCTGGAAGCCGGCGTAAATGTTAAAAAGCAGCAGAAGGAATGTGCTCCCTTCTTCCGGTTGCTTTGTTTTACCTTCAGTGTCAGAGTGAGAGGCCCTATTTTAACGATGTAAGGTCACGGCGTGAAGCGGCTGCCGCAGGTGCGTTCAGGGCGTGTCCAAATCTACTTTTGCTAGTTTGACGGCGGAACAAAGTGTCCGTGTGCCGGGCGCCTGGTTCTAAAGGGTTGTTCTTAGTGTCTTCATTAATCAGAGGTGTGTTTTGGGCGTAACATGCAATCAACCAATCAGAGATCATCTCCCATTCCCTTTAAAAGCCAGGCGCGTTTGGACCTTGGAGCATTGCTGTTATGATGGAGGATTTACACCCTAATATGTTTATTAGTAATCTTCTGCATGTGTGTGTGCTGCTGTGCGTCCCTGTGTGTGTAACAAGCATAGTGTGCACGTGCTGTGCACGAGCCTCGGAGCATTTTACTAATGTGCTGTTAAAATAACAACGAAATGCTGCGTTATGGACTTTAGACCAGGTTTTTGTTGGTCAATGGTGCCATCACTTCCTGCTGCCTCAAGATAGCAATACGCCCAGAATGCACCTGAACACACCTCCCTGTAAGACCAGCACGCCCAGAATGCACCTGAACACACCTCCCTGTAAGACCAGCACGCCCAGAATGCACCTGAACACACCTCCCTGTAAGACCAGCACGCCCAGAATGCACCTGAACACACCTCACTGTAAGACCAGCACGCCCATAGGTGCAGGTGCATTTGCTATTTAAACGACGCGGCTGCTGGACGGGAAACTGACAACTGCGTCGGTCTTAAACTAGCAAAGACACTTGCGTCGGTCTTTGCGCTGCGCCGCGCCGGGTGCGAGACGGGACCCTTAGAGTCCAACATTAACGTTTTCCTCCACCAGCCATGTGACTAGTGAATGTTCAAATTGTACCAGCCAATCAATAGTTCACCATTGTTTCTTTGGCTGGTGAGTGAAGCAAATCTACCAGCAACTTGCATATTTTACCAGGATTTGGCTGGTAAATGGTGCTGATTTTGGACCCTGGTCAGAGTTTATGCAGCTTAAAAAAAAAAAATATAAAAAAAAATAAAAACCAAGCAACAAGCAGAAGAGAAACATAAAAGAGGCTTTTACTTAGGGCTGGGTACCGATACCAATAATGATAATAATTGATACTTTTTCTTGATCCCCAGTGGGGGAAATTACAATGTACACTCTGTTTGTTGGAACACACACACACACACACACACACACACACACACACACACACACACACACACACACACACACACACACACACACACACACACACACACACACACACACACACACTCAGGTCCTATTCATGCACAAAAGTCCACACTGGGACCAATAGCGTGTTCTCAATACCGGTTCCTAAACTATATATATATATATATATATATATATTTATATATATTTTTTTTTTTTTTTTTTTAACTAATATCTATTTTAACAAAAGAGAAATTACAACGTTACACATCACACATCTTTTTATTTATGTTTCAGCTCCTACTCCAATCACAAACATTATTATTAGATCTTGGTAGAAGCATGCTGCGTGCTGATTGGCTCACTGACGCTTATGAGCGTTACTCCTTAGGTGTTGAAATTTGGTATCGAATGACGAGGCATTTTTCGATACTCGATTCTTTAGAGGCCATTCGATCGGGTGCCTAAAAAGTGTTGCAGTCGGTACCCAGCCCTAGTTTTACCATATGACTATATGTTAGTGAGATTACATTTCAGGCACATTACTGAATGTCCACAGCGGAGAGGGCAGCGAGCAGCAGGACAGTGCAGGGAGAAGAGAGTCAGAGTACAGACGCCGT
>CM042446.1:28788392-28795892 GCA_023631565.1 Gymnocephalus cernua | reverse complement strand
ACTAAGTAGCCTGCCTACAATTTTAAGCGAAAACAAAATATATAGTTTTTATAAAGACTTTTGTATACATTATATATTCTAGTGTATTATCATAATTGATATTAGCCTGTGTCCGCACATTCTGTTTGGCCCTGTCTTTGAGATTTAAACCATTGAGATCAGATGTCAGCATGTCACCTGTTGTCAAAATAAAACAAACATATCAGGAGAGACTCCAAACAGACACAGAAACTAAAACTGAACACAGACAAGAAAACTGAATTTAGAGAAAGAAAAGCCACACGATCAAACGCACACACACACGGTGGACAAAAACACACAGGTCGTGGCATGCAGAGACCTTCGGGGGCATGTCGTCATCCTGACGCAGCCAGGAGCTGCGGTCCAACTTGTCGAGGGGGGGCGCCAGGCGGGAGAGGGGCAGGGGAGGAGGGGTGTCGGAGGTGGGGTCAGAGTTCTGCCGGGGCATGGGAGGCCGGGAGGGGGAGGGCGATGCCGAGGAGGAGGACACGCCGTGGGGGTCGTACAGAGACTGGGAGCCTGACAGGCCGTGACTCTTCACCTGCACCAGGTGGGCCATCTGGACACACACACACACACACACACACACACACACGCGCGCGCACACACACACACACACACACACACACGCACGCACACACACGAGCAGGAAACAGGCAGGGTTGAGGAGGAAGAGCAGGATCAGGATGCGTTCACACAATGTGATCAAGATGAGGGAGGAGGAAGAGTGATGCAGGAGGAGTGATGAAGAGAAGGGAGAGAAGGAGAGGCAGGTAAGAAACACATGACTCAGGGTGCGTTCACACCAGCCAAACAATGTTTGCTTCAGCAACAACCCTGAAAATACAAGCTCCTGACCTCCGGCTGGAGTGGAAAGGCGAGTCTGTAGATGAACGTCAACGTCTAGAAGCCTAGAACTGTTCTTTCTCCTTGTAAGGTTGAGCCAGACAAACAATGACTACGTAGTTTCCCTCACAGTTAAGCAGGCGGTCCTTAATGTGGTCCAGTACACAATGTGGCCACACGTGGCCTGAACTATCTCCAACTGTGGTCTGAGTGATCGGATCCCAATGCGTCCTGGGTGCATTGTTATTGGATCACTCACATGGGATTTTAATTTAATAGCATGTCAAAACGGGGCCTGTGATGGCGTGTGATGGCACCCTGAGGGATGTAAGTTTGTGTCTCATGCTAACACACGCACACACTCACGCACCCACGTGAAGACACAGCGGGACACACACCTGGGGTTCGACGGGGCGGTGCATCGGCGGGGTCCGGGCCTGCTGGATGCCTCCGCTGCTGAAGGACTCGGAGCGGGGCGGCAGCGACGGGTCCGAGATCCGGTTTGAGACCTTGTGCTGCAATGCAGGAGAAGTCTGTCTGTTCATCTTATAATGTTCCTCCACCTGACACACACACACACACACACACACACACACACACACACACACACACACACACACACACACACACACACACACACACACACACACACACACACAGCATGCACTGAGGTGAGTGAGTGAGAGGTGAGTTGTGATTTTTCTGTGACTGGGCGTGAGTTTATCCAGATGTTGGATTTCCAGACTTAAAATTAAAGTGCATAAGAAAGATTGAATTGCTTTTGTTAAGCGTTATTCTTTACTTGTGCATGAGGTAATTAAGGTTTGGTGGCGTGAACAGCATCCATCCTCGTCAGGTGTGTTCGCTCAATGAGCTGTGACATCATATCTAATCCTATTGTTTACGGAGATATTTTAAATCTACAGCAGCAAATCTTTTCTGATGAACACATTTTATACACTTTATTTTAAAATAATATTTAAAGGGGAACTATGCAGTTTTTTGTTTTTAGCTTAATGTACCTCAACTGAACAGCTTGGGAGTCACTGGAATGGTTATGTGACTTTTTTGTGGTTGAATGGCGGTCGTCTCGCTCCCCCCTAGCGCCTGTGAGCGGAAAAACCACCCTTGCAACTTTCGGCCGGCGAGCCGGCGGCCTCAGCGTCAGGAATTACGGCGTGATATCAGGTCTCGCCATGTTAACGAATCGCTTCACGGCGCTGCACACGTACGGCCATTCAGGAACCGGCTAACGAGGTAGAGATGGAGTTTTTCACGCTATCGCCACGGCTGAGCCGGCAAAAAAGAAGCAGAAAGCTAGGAAAGCGTTGTGGGAGGAAGAGAGGAAGAGGAAACGGCAGACTGACCGAGAAAGGAGTCAGACACGAGGAAACACAGGAGCTGTAGGGGGGGGGGGCTCTATAGAGAAACCTGCCAGCAACAAGACAGGAAACAGACAAGAAATGGACTAAACTGCATAGCGCCCCTTTGAAGACTCAATTAAATTTTTGTAGTTCGTATGTTATTAATGACGCTCGTCGACAGTCGACATGTTTTGTATTTGTAGTTGCGGTATTTGATAGCTTTGGCTTAGTCGATAATATTAGTCAAGAGCAAAGTTTCGGAGACATTTCATAGCCGTCCGTCCGTTTTCCAGATTAGTGTCCAAAGACATCTTGGATCGACCTGGGCAAAATCTGGCGGGGAAAAAAAAAACAACAACTAACAAACTAACTTTTTTTTTTTTTTAAGACGTCTAAGTTACTCCTTAGTCATTTACAGAAGCAGCACGTTTCCGTTCTAACGGTTATTCATTTGGGAAAAGGCTGCAGCTGCAGACACGGCCCGCGCTCCATCGAGCCTACGTTAATGCCCCGAGGAGGAGCGGCTTCTCTCTAAACGGCGGTCATCTGTTTTTAGCGTGGAGCGTTGTGTCTGTGTGGGATTTCTTCCTCTGGAGCTCGGAGGGAAATCCTGGGAGGCTGAGACGAGGGTAGACCTATCTGTACAGTGTGTGTGTGCGCGTGTGTGTGCGTGAGAAAGTGTGTGTGTTTCCTTGCAGGGGGTGTCCAGAGGGACTGAGACTGATATAGCTGCTGCTGCCCTACATCCGTCCACCGGCTGCCACCAGAGGGCAGGCCTGGAGATCTGCCCTAAATGTGTGTGCAGTCTCTGGGGACGGGATTTTAAAACTAAGCCCTCCCTGATCCACTGGAAGAATCACTTAACATCTTTTGTGTAAGTCGTTCAAACAGGTTTAACCCTCGTGTTATCGTCCCGTCGACCGTGCAACTTTTTATTTTTCTGGGTCATAATCTAGTCTTTTTTCCAACGTTGTGGTCGTCTTTTTTTGACATATCTGTCGTTTTTTTATCACTTCTTACCGATGTTTTTGTCACATTTTTCTTGCACTTTTTTTGACGTTTTTTTTCCCATGTTTTTGTCGCTCTTTTCAACGTTCCTGTATCATTTTTTCTCTCTCCAAATGCTATAAAATTGAATAAAAACACCCACATTCAATGAAAGTAGTGAGCTGATCTTTTAATTTACTTGTGGAGAACGTCGTATATGGAACCATCCACGTCATTTTTTGACAATTTGGTTGAAAGAAACCCAAATTTGTGATATAGGAAACTTTTTGAAAATGGGTCAAATTTGACCCCGAGGACAACAGGAGGGTTTTAAGACAAAAAAATCCCATAATTTATTTCTCTATTTGAAACTTTGAAGTCAATATGAGATTGCCCTTTTTTTATTTTTCTCTGATTTTTAAATTTTTTTTACTTTATGTTGATTTGTTATGTATAAGGTTTTTTTCGTATGCTCGACCCGAGGCAAAGGGCTCTATTTTGGAAGTGGATTTGTACATGTGCCATGTTTGTTTGTATATCTGTATTGGACGTAGAGCTTGGCAATATATTGATATTATATCGATATTGTGATATGAGACTAGATATCGTCTTAGATTTTGGATATCGCAATATCGTGATATGACATAAGTGTGTTTTCCTGGTTTTAAAGGCTGTATTAGAGTAAAGTGATGTACTTTTCTGAACTTATCAGACTGTTCTAGCTGTTCTATTATTTGCCTTTTACCCACTTAGTCATTATATCCACATTACTGATGATTATTTATCAAAAATCTCATTGTGTAAATATTTTTGTGAGAACCCCAAAAGTCAACACTACAATATCGTTGCGGTATCGATATCCAGTCCCTCCAGAAAAACGTGATTATGTG
The DNA here is from genome assembly GCA_023631565.1 of Gymnocephalus cernua. Taxonomy (NCBI): domain Eukaryota; kingdom Metazoa; phylum Chordata; class Actinopteri; order Perciformes; family Percidae; genus Gymnocephalus; species Gymnocephalus cernua. The sequence goes on along the minus strand of CM042446.1, from coordinate 28,791,784 downwards.
AGCGCATAATTCAATGCATAATCAGCCAAAGTCCGCATATTTATGCGGGGGGGCCGCATTCTTTTCAAATACGCCGCACTTTCGCCGCATAAATTGCCGCTTTCTACGCAAAATATGCGGGGCTTGCATGATTTCATAATCCCCGCATTTTCGTTGCAAAAAAAGTCACATATATCTCAGCAGAAATATGAAAAATGTTGCGTTTACTTCACACGAGAGCAGCCATTTTCCCCTGTTGCCATGGGAACGTTATGAAGTGACGTAATTTCGCCTAGTGAGAACACGGTGTTGGGGGTAAATCACTTTTTTTCTCTTTTTCATCAAACTATAATTTTTGCAAGTTTCCGCAATTTCATCGCATAAAATTGCATAAATATCCCGCATATTCCATCGCATTTTTTAAGAAAACGTGCCGCATAATCAAGGATTTTTGCCCTCAACAATCACAAAAAAACTCGGTTTTCTGGAGGGACTGGATATCGAGGTATTTGGATATCGAGGTATTTGGATATCGAGGTATTTGGATATCGAGGTATTTGGATATCGAGGTATTTGGATATCTATCGCCCAGCCCTAATTGGACGGGTGTTCTCATGTGAGCGTGAGCTCCTGGCTTTGGTTCATGGTGATAAAGAAAACCGGCAAGAGGTCAAATATGGAGCAATAACCTGCATTCTTCTGCTGGGACGTTACTAAACTCACATTTACACTCAAATCTGAAAAGGTAACACACATTCAACACCATGGTAAGCACACCTAGAAGTGTCAAAATATCACATTTGTTAAGTGCACAGTGAAATAAAACTAATAAAAACACATACACAATAAAAGAGAGACTCTAACAACCTGGAATTGAAGAGATCCTGGTGAGTTAGTGAACATCAACAAAGCCTGGAAGATTGCGCTGGTGTTAGTTTGAGCTGTTGAAGTTAGTACCTGTTAAATATATATTCTCCCATCACACCACAACATGCAACAAAAAACAGCAGCTCTCAACCTTCATACGTCTCCATTTCACCGTTGTAACCTGGAGAGGAAGCCCACACCAAGAAAATATTCTCATCTCTTACAAGAAATGACTTGTTTGATATTATAGTTATGGTGATAAAGAACCACCAGATTGAGTGTCACCGCAGTGAAAGATGAGGAGGAAATGATTCCAGAGATCCCCGGGAGATATAGTGAGATGAAGGGGTGTGAAATTAATAAAAACAGGAGTCCACATTGTCTGCCGCCAGCCCAGAATGAACGCGTGCGAGTCCACCTGGTTAGAGAAATAGGAATGTTACGAGTGATTAAAGAGGGAGTCATTGCACCGGCCGGGGTTAGTTAGTAAGTCGGCCTGCAGGATCAGAGAGGAGACGGAGAGAACGAGGAGTAAAGAGTGTGTTCAGCCTCCGACTGACCCGCCGGCCGGGGCTCCGGCCCCTGGAGTCAGCGCTCCTCTCGGGGCTCCTGTTGGGGCTCCTGTTGGGGCTCCTGTTGGGGCTCTGCTGGCGCATCTCCGGGACACAGGTGACACGGATTTGAGGCAAGTGGCGGTGATCCCTAGTAGGACTGACGTGAACGGGATAGGAAGGGGGCCGTGGTCGGGGAGGTTTGTAACCGGGGAGTAAGAGCAGGTTGCTCAGGACGTCGCTGTCGCTCGTCTCCCTGAAGGAGTGGAATTTCTTGGGAGGGATGCGAGGCGAGTTGCTCTGAGCTCGACGCATCACCTGGGGGGCAAGGCGAGTGTTTACGAGACAGCAAGGTGAAGGAACATGTGCAGTCCGGAGACCAGGAGACAGGGGTCTACAGTATGAGGGTCAACTAGGCATGGGCCGGTTACCAGTTTTTAAGGTTTGAAAACCACTGAACTTTTCCGTCATACCGCTCCTTTAGTATGAGCTGTTTTTTTTATGAGTGGTCAAGGACAGAAAGTGCAGTTTAGTTGTGCCTCTCCCTGCCAGGGTGCAGTGTGTTTGAACATGAAACACATTGTGTTCACTTGACAAAAGTTGTTGTTTTTTAAAAAAAAATAATACATTTTAAAGCTGTAATTGCCGTGATGTTTTTGCTGAAGGTTATCATACCGTCAGATCGTATACCGGCCCACGCCCAGATGCAACACGATGCATACATCATAAGTAACAAGACATCATAATTCACTAAAACTAACCATATTATCTGATCAGCTGACCATCACCCACTTCCTGTTTTTTTTACATTACGTTTTAGAGCCCGACCGATATTATCGGCCGATATTAGGCATTTTCCAAACTGTATCGGTATCGGCATTTATAATGGCCGATTAATGAATATATAGTATTTTTATTTTTTTTAAATATTCATTTATCAGAATAATTTATAATAACAAATTAATTCTGATAAATGAATATTTAAAAAATAAAATAAAAACAATATTTTGTCCACCAGAGGGCGCTGTTGGCAACACTCGTGTTTTTATATATTAAGTTGTTGTGAGGACTCGTAAATAACTACAAATAACTCATGTTAGGGAAATCTGTTTATGTGTTGTTACGCGTTTCTGGATTTCAGTCGATATATCGGATTTTTAAATGACCAAATATTTGTATCGATATCGGCCTTTATCGGTCGGGCTCTATTAGGTTTTACAATTATGTTTATGCATTCATTATTACATTCAGGTCACAGAAATAAGCCGCCCTTTAAAAGTTAAATACTAAAGTAAAATGTTAAAAAACTCGGCCAGTCTTTTAACAGAACTGTATCATATTTTAAAGCCGTCTTCATGAAGTCCTCAGAGACTCTTCTAACATATCGCTGCACAATTTATTGGCTCCATTGTTTGGGGGGGGGGGGGGGGGGGGGGGGGTCCTTAAATAATGAACATTTTTCATCACATAAAAACATACAAGAGGAATTACACAGCACATCAGTTATTGACCCGTTGTTTCACCTAAACAGAAAAAATGATCAGAAAGCGACAAGATGGACTCCTCTGCAGGTAACGTGCAGGTGTCACCTGGAGGACAGAAAACTCACACACACACACACACACACACACACACACACACACACACACACACACACAGCTCTGCCAACTCCGGTGGGACTCCACCCACAGAGCGGCTCCTAGTTAACACAACACTCGTAGACAAACACACGCGCACTAGCAGCTCCGCCACGATGACAGAGTGGAGTTGTAAAGTGGTTTTCATTCATAAAAACACAAACACACTGTGATTAGTTGGTGTAAGAGGCTGGTTGAAGGCCAGCAGAACTCACTGGAGGCTGTGTGTGTGTGTGTGTGTGTGTGTGTGTGTGTGTGTGTGTGTGTGTGTGTGTGTGTGTGTGTGTGTGTGTGTGTGTGTGTGTCTGTCTGTGTGTGTGTGTGTGTGTGTGTGCCTGTGTGTGTGTGTGTGTGTGTG
>CM042446.1:28768392-28783392 GCA_023631565.1 Gymnocephalus cernua | reverse complement strand
TGGCCTACAATAACGTGTACGGCTGCCTAAAGCCTTTACACATACCTTTTTTTTGTGGTGCATACAATACTAAGCTATTGAAATAATGATTGACATTCGCACAGACTTTTTTCCCGCCGTTAAACAAGCAAAAGTGGATTCGTGCACCTGCGCCAGGCGCTTCACGCCGTGCGCTTAGACCGTTAAAATGAGGCCCTAACTGTGTCTGTGGATGGCTACCTTACCTTCAGTCATTAGTGTTGTATAAATGTAAAAACAAATCAGAAATAGGCCGATTTATCTTTGCTAATAATACGTTGGGACTCATGTTTATGTATATTCACAGACATATTCACTTTTGAACTTTTTTAAAGAAATGATTAACAATAACTGCAGGAACTCTGAGGACCCCCTATGTTGCTGATGCAGCAGATGAAAGACACAGAAAGCTAGACGCTATACCTCCTCCAGCCGTCTCCTCTGCTCTTTCTGCTCCTCGATGCGTTTCTGTCTCTCAGCCAGCAGTTGGCGCTTGTGTTCCTCGTTCTGCTGCTGCTCCAGCTGCTGGCGCCGGATCAGCTCCGACCGCTCCTTATTGGCCAGCTGGAGGCGCAGGAAGTCCCGCCTCAGGGTGGACTCCCCGGGGATGTTGATAATGGAACTAGAGGAGGAGCAGTTGATAGGATATATTTTATTGTAATTTAGCATATAGTAAGTTCAAGTGTGTGCATTCAAGCTCTAGCACTTCCAGCTATTTTGAGAAATGCCTTAAGCATCAGGTGACTGAGTCAAACAGAAACATATCTTTCCATAGCAATTCTATTCACAGACAGTGCCTTAAAAGGCATTGTTTGAGGGCTGTAGGATGACAAGTCAGCTCAAGTTCTTTAGGGTGAAGGACAAAATCGTGTATATAAGGACTCTCGCCACAGACAGAAGTTAGGACATCTTTGGTGCCCACGGACATCTTCAGATGGTCTCATGTCATGACAGATTTGTTCTTTGTTAATAAAGCTCCGCTTGAATTCAAGATCACCTGATTCCTTCATCTGTCGCGGTCTCCTGACTCACTTCCGAACCTTCAGCAGTGAGAGTGCAGAGTGTTCCTTATTTCATTCATTAATAACTTGGTTCTTTAATTTCATTTATTTTGTTACAACTTTATTGTGTAAATTCTCACTGCATTCTCATCTGCAGAAATCTAAATCAATGTAAGCGTGTGATAGATAGATAGGTAGATAGATAGATAGACAGATAGATAGATAGATAGACAGATAGATAGATAGACAGATAGATAGATAGATAGACAGATAGATGAATTTTAATTGATCCCAAAAAAATGGAAAATACCTGTGTTGCAGCAGCAAAATATCAGACACACAGCACACATACAGAATACAGAATATACATGGAATAATAGGATACAATATACACAAAATAATAATAGGATAGAATATAAGAACAAATAATTTAAAATATATACAAGTTGGGAATAAAAATGTACAACTGTTTGACTAGTATTGATACAGCTGTAGATAAACCTATAGTGCAAGGTGCACTAGAAATCACACCCAGAGGACGTACCAAATGTAAAATGTAAACATACAAAATACCCAGTACTTTCTAAGAACTAGTGTTCAAAAGTTTAATTTGAAGTAAGTTTAAAAAAGGAGGAATCAATGCAGAGAAACAGAATTAACCGTTTCTAAGAGTGAGCTTTTTTCCCCAAATAAAATGAAAGAGGAATTTATCGAATTTATCAAATTTTCATTCCACAAAATAACTTTGATAGAAGTTTGAAATTTGATAGAAAAACTGATAGAAAAACTAATATATATATATATATATATATATATATATATATATATATATATATATATATATATATATTTATACACAAATGTACAGCTTTGAAGAATGTTGATGTCAAAGATAACTGCAGATAAGTTTGTGTACCTGGGCTCTCCGACGTCCCTCTCTTCATCTTCCTCTTCACTCCCGCTGTACTCGTACTCTGTCTCATCTGGAAGACACACACACACACACACACACACACACACACACACACACACACACACACACACACACACACACACACACACACACACACACACACACACACACACACACACAGGTGTGTAATAGTGAAATATAAAGTCTACTTGTGCTACGCTGGGGGGTTAAAGAACACAACAGGACGTCACACAAGTGGGCCGTTTGATTGACACTCCCCTCGCCGCACCACCCTGCAACTCTTTGCAATTGTGTGCAGCTGTCTGCAACTGTCTGCAACTGTCTGCAGCTGTCTGCAACTGTCTGCAGCTGTCTACAGCTGTCTGCAGCTGTCTGCAACTGTCTGCAGCTGTCTACAGCTGTCTGCAACTGTCTGCAACTGTCTGCAATTGTGTGCAGCTGTCTGCAACTGTCTGCAACTGTCTGCAGCTGTCTGCAACTGTCTGCAGCTGTCTGCAACTGTCTGCAGCTGTCTGCAACTGTCTGCAGCTGTCTACAGCTGTCTGCAACTGTCTGCAACTGTCTGCAATTGTGTGCAGCTGTCTGCAACTACTGTCTGCAGCTGTCTGCAGCTGTCTGCAACTGTCTACAACGTCTGTAACTGCAACTGTCTGCAGCTGTCTGCAGCTGTCTGCAACTGTCTGCAGCTGTCTGTAGCTGTCTACAACGTCTGCAGCTATCTGCAACTGTCTGCAGCTGTCTGCAGCTGTCTGCAGCTGTCTGCAACTGTCTGCAGCTGTCTGTAGCTGTCTACAACGTCTGCAGCTATCTGCAACTGTCTGCAGCTGTCTGCAGCTGTCTGCAGCTGTCTGCAACTGTCTGCAGCTGTCTGCAGCTGTCTGTAGCTGTCTGCAGCTGTCTGTAGCTGTCTACATCTGCAGCTGTCTGCAACTGTCTGCAGCTGTCTGCAGCTGTCTGCAGCTGTCTGCAACTGTCTGCAGCTGTCTGCAGCTGTCTGTAGCTGTCTACAACGTCTGCAACTGTCTGCAGCTGTCTACATCTGCAGCTGTCTGCAACTGTCTGCAGCTGTCTGCAGCTGTCTGTAGCTGTCTACAACGTCTGCAACTGTCTGCAGCTGTCTACATCTGCAGCTGTCTGCAACTGTCTGCAGCTGTCTGCAGCTGTCTGCAGCTGTCTGTAGCTGTCTACAACGTCTGCAACTGTCTGCAGCTGTCTGCAGCTGTCTGTAGCTGTCTACAACGTCTGCAACTGTCTGCAGCTGTCTACATCTGCAGCTGTCTGCAACTGTCTGCAGCTGTCTGCAGCTGTCTGCAGCTGTCTGCAGCTGTCTGTAGCTGTCTACAACGTCTGCAACTGTCTGCAGCTGTCTGCAGCTGTCTGTAGCTGTCTACAACGTCTGCAACTGTCTGCAGCTGTCTACATCTGCAGCTGTCTGCAACTGTCTGCAGCTGTCTGCAGCTGTCTGCAGCTGTCTGCAGCTGTCTGTAGCTGTCTACAACGTCTGCAACTGTCTGCAAGTCATCTGCAGCTGGGAGATGAGTGAGTGGGGGTGCACCCTGACTCACCCCTCTCTCCCCTCCTCTTTTTGGTGCGGTCGATGTGGTCCTTCAGCTGGATGCGGACCTGCCGCTCGTTGGGAAGGTCCCTGATGAACGGGTGTTTGAGCAGCTGCTCCGTGCTCGGCCGCTGACTGTGGCTCTTCACCAGACAGCTGTCGATGAAGGACTGGAACTTCTTCGACCTGGAGAGAGAGAGAGAGAGAGACACAGACAGGCGGACAGACAGGCAGACAGGAAATTAATTAATATTAACACAACTGTTTTCCTATTTCCAATTTTTCTTTCTTTGTCCTACGTGTTTTTGTTGCCCTCGCACACCTTAAAGAAAGGCACACTGTCAGAAAAATCGGTTTTCCATGTTGAACTAGGTTATTTTTAACTTTTAACCTCTTACACCTATACATAGAAAACTGATTGCTGCTGCTGCTGTGTGTGTGTGTGTGTGTGTGTGTGTGTGTGTGTGTGTGTGTGTGTGTGTGTGTGTGTGTGTGTGTGTGTGTGTGTGTGTGTGTGTGTGTGACTCACCACTTCTTAGACTTGAGTCTCGGGGCAGGATTTCTGGGGATCAGGAAGAGCGCTCTCATTGGATGCATGTCGCACAGAGCTGAGGAGGAGGAGAGAGTAAAAGTAAAGGAGAGGAAATGGAGGGGATGAAAAGAGGACAAAAGGACAGGAGACGAGATGAGACAAGGAAAGGAAATGAGAAAAAAAAAAGGATAGGATAGAAGACAAACATACAGGAGGTAGGACAAGAGCAAAGTAATGGAGGAGATAGAAAAGGAAAAACCAGGGGAGGAGAAGAAAGGGAAAGGAAATGAAGGGGAGAAAGAGAGGAGAGGTAATGAAGGGAAAGGAAGGAGACAAAAGACAAGAGAAGAAATGGAGGAAATGAAAAGACAGGAGAGGAGAAGAGAAGAAATGGAGGAAAGGAAAGGACAGGAGAGGAGAAGAGAAGAAATGGAGGAAAGGAGAGGAGAAGAGAAAGGACAAGGGGTAAGGAAACAGCAGGAGATGAGACGATAAAAAGAGGACAGGATGGGATAAAATGAAAGGAAAGGGAATTAGAAGAGAGGATAAGAGAAGAAGAGGAGGAAAGGAAACAAACAAACAGGAGAGGAGGAAGAGGATAAAAGAAAAATGAGAGAGAGACTTAGACTTTGTGTACTCTGTGTCCACTGCTAATAGTTTAACAAGTCCGATGTTTCACACTTACGCGGCGCTCCCTCGGCCATCTCTATAGCCGTGATACCGAGCGACCACAGATCACTCTGCAGAGAGAGAGAGAGACAGAGAGAGACAGAGAGAGAGAGAGAGAAAGTGAAAACTTTCACATCCCAAAAACCTGTTACCGACTTCACACGTCAGCTTTTAACTTCCAGTGTTCTTGTTAAATGATAAAAATACAGAAAGTACCACAGCTACTGCTAACATTTGATCAATATCACCATCTGTAGACTACAAACTCCATTTAGTTTCTTAGTTTATTTTGAACATGTATATATATATATACATGTTCAAAATAAACTAAGATACACACATATATATATATATATATATATATATATATATATATATATATATATATATATAATAACAGATAAATAAGGACATGTACATCTCAGCACAATCTTCCAAAATGTAAAAAACAAAAACAAATTATTATTTTTATCCTTAGGTTAAATACAAAACAATTTGATGCTTCACTTATTTATACATATTTACATACACATACATGTACCGTATATCAACCCACCTACGCTCACATAAACACATGCATAGCCTACACACACACACACACACACACACACACACACACACACACACACACACACACACACACACACACACACACACACACACACACACTTTATTTTCCATCTATTTTCTTCGTTTCCGTCAATCTATATCAAACTGAATAATAACTAGTGGTGGGCATAGATTAATTTTTTAAATCTAGATTAATCTCACTGTAATCTTGGAATTAATCTAGATTAAAATGGCTCATTTGAATTCTGCCGAAGGCATTCAAAATATGGTGCGACCCAAATAATGACTAAAAGTCTCTGAGAACGGGTTTCTCCAGCCAGGTGGAGCATTAGACCAGGGGCTCATCTCCTGTTCCCAGAATGCATCACAAACTAACTACGACTAGTTCACTTTCTAAAGCGGAGAAATCGCTGGTTTGCTACGAGTCGGTCGGGACTCTGACGTTAACACGCCGGCAGACGCAAGTGACGGAGAGACGGAGGAGAGCAGGGAAGGAAATATGCTGCTGAACGAATACGCTGCATGTTTTAAATAGCGTAATAAACGCAAGTGCGGCGGGCGGTGCTGATTGTGAGGCGCACCGCCGCACATTAGTCTGTGTGGGAACACTGTTACTGACTGTTTATTCAGTCAGCCCCTCCAGAAAAACGCGATTATGCGATCGCAGAATTCAATGCATAATCAGCCAAAATCCGCATATTTGTGGGGGGGGGGGGGGGGGGGGGCGCATTTTTTTTAAATACGCCGCACTTTCGCCGCATAAATTGCCGATTTCCGCGCAAAATATGCGGGGCTTGCATGATTTCATAATCCCCGCATTTTCGTTGCAAAAAAGTCACATATATCTCAGCAGGAAGTTGAAAAATGTTGCGTTTACTTCACACAAGAGCAGCCATTTTCCCCTGTTGCCATGGGAACGTTATGAAGTGACGTAATTTCACCTACTGAGAACACAGTGTTGGGGGAATCACTTTGTTTTTCTCTTTTTCATCAAACCGCAGTTTTTGCAAGTTCCCGCAAGTTCCCGCAATTTCTGCAAGTTCCCGCATTTTCATCGCATAAAATGGCATAAATATCCCGCATATTCCATCGTATTTTTTAAGAAAACGTGCCGCATAATCAAGGATTTTTGCCCGCAACAATCACAAAAAAACTCCGCGTTTTTCTGGAGGGACTGTTCAGTTAAACATTCATTTTGAACTGTTTTACAGTCAGTAGGCTGTTTTACTGTATCCACCTTATTCTCGGGGGGGCTACTGTAGAAATGATTATGGGTGCAACTTCCGGTGAGATAGCAGAATGAGCCGTTTCCCTAGTAACGTTAACGTTAACCCCAGCCAGAGTGACAGAGGAAGACATGGCTCTGGCCCCAGCCAGCCGTCAACAGTGTTTCTTTCTAAAGTAATTTTAACTATAATGTAACTGAAACTGGTTTGTGTTTAAACATATGTTGTTATTATTATTGTTATTAGATGTCATTGCGGAGCTCTGGTAGGCTACCTTGCGCTGTTTGCGGCTGTAGCCTATAACACCCAGACTAAGCTAAATCTGTTGTTAGTTGCAAACTAATATTACAAAATACATTGAAAAAAAATGTAACTATCAAAATAATCAACACTTTACCTTCCAAAGTATTGAACCTGCATGGCTGCAGGATCGCCCTGGTCCAGCAACACGAGCACCAGCTGTTTGTATTTCACCTGACGATGAAACTAAAACCCAGGACCGTGATGGGACTGTAAGGCTCTGACTCGGCTCTATGTCTGCTTTAAGGTCATAGACAGTATGTTTAAGGTAGACAAGGTTGTGTCCCAAATAAATGCGACCGACTTTATTGCTGTGGAGGTACTGGTAAGACTCCGAGCTTTCCAGGTTATTCATCGCTTCACCGTCCGTAGCAACAGAGTTGATAAAGTAGCTAAATATGCTAGTGTCCGTTATCTGAGGCCACGTTCTCAGGTCGTCCTCCCATCTCTCAATAGCAGAAGGCAGAGGTATAATCACATTGTCCCGTTTGAGGTGTAACAGGCTGTGTTCCCACATGTTTTATTTCGCAAACGCTGAAAGCCCGCAATGACTGTTTATGACTGTTACCATGGCAATCGCCGGCTCCGGAAGTCGTGCCCATAATTCACGCAAGGTATCATGGGAGCTAGGAATAAGGTGGATACATGCTGCTCCTTCTACATGGAACAAGTTACAGAAGTCCATGAAACTTACTGAGCTGCTCTCATTGGTCGCTTTTAAGAGGATTTTGTTTGACTTGGAGGCGGCGGCCACATCTGGCTGTAGATGTTTTACCCGACGTGTTTAGCATTCTGGTCGACTTTGAGGGATTTGCGTTTTTTGTTGTTCTATGTTATTAGTGTTTTTTGTGTATTTTGTATTTGCATGTACCGTATGTGTGGTTGTACTGCTGCCTGCCTCGGCCAGGACACTCTTGAAAAAGAGATTTTTAATCTCAATGAGTCTCTTCCTGGTTAAATAAAGGTTAAATAAAAAAATATATATATATAAATAAACATCCGCGCTAAAATATCAAGGTGAAAGTCATCATAGCTGCGTAGTCTCCTATAGACCAGCTCCCAACCCAACTCTGAGAATAGATTAACGGCCATGTTTTCTTTATCGCCCGATAAGAGTCTCACGTTAACGCCGATAACGGCCCACCACTAATAATAACTAAGGGTGCTCCGATCGATCGGTCACTGATCGGTATCGGCCGATAATGGCTTTAAATAGTTTGATCGGTGGTCTCCATAAATGCCGATCAGATGCCGCACTACTCCTGAGAACATTTTCTACATGGAGCTAAAATGGCGGCGTCCCTACATTCAGCGGTCTGGCAGTTCTACAAGGTGTCTGAACGGCGGCAGAACAGCAGTTGGCCCGCGGCCGGCCGCGGAACGAAGACGCTAGGAAGACGGCTACTGCTTTTAAAAAGCGTCTGTCACCGGTGGTGCTCCGGCAAACGTGTTTGTGATTACACCATTCTGACGCTTCTACTGCCTCTGGAGCACCGCCGGTGGTCCGCCGACTCATTGCTATCTGGGAAAAAGACAATACACTAAAGATTAGCAACGTGTGTACCGAGGAAATACCACGAGGCGGAAAGCTCCAAAGACGTTTCAACACCACCAACCTCATCAGACATTTGAAGGTTAGTCACAGAAAGGAGGATGAGGAGTTTTCAAAGTTAGCTAACGCTAAGGCAGAGCGGAGTCGTGTAGCTAGCAGCTCCGGCGCCGCTCAAACAGCGGTTTCCCCGTGTGTGTTGGTCCGTGTGTGTGTGTGATGGTCCGTGTGTGTGTGTGTTGGTCCATGTGTGTGTGATGGTGTGTGTGTGTGTGATGGTGTGTGTGCTGAAGAAATGTGCAGTGATTGAAAGGACATGTTTTAGATTTTGAGCTCGGACAGAAAGCCAAACAGTTACTGATACATTCTCTAAACATGTGTGACTGTTACCTAATGGCGTAATTTTCAGTTCATAAAAGTGATCGGTGATCGGTATCGGCCGATACGTCTTCCAGCAATCGGTGATCGGTCCCAAAAATCCTGATCGGAGCACCCTTAATAACAACCCATCCAAACTAGACTTAGTTTATAATCCCAGGAACCATACAGTCAGTATACAATACTAACACCTCGAGTCCTTTCCATATCCATTCAATATATTCATTTTAAGATTATTATTATTTTTTTTCCCCCTTTATTAGACAGTGACAGTGGATAGACAGGAAAGGTGGGAGAGAGATGGGGGCCACAGGTTGGACTCGAACCCTCGCCCCTGCAAAGGACTCAGCCTACACGGGGGCGCACGCTCTTACTGGGTGAGCCAGAGGTCGCCCCGATATATTCATTCTAAATAGTCTCTTGAAATTGCTCATTGTTGTACATGATTCCATCTCTTCACTGCAGCTGTTGCATATGCTGAGAGTCTAGGAGATAAACGGAGGCCTTCTTGAAACGTGAAGCCCCAGAGGGTCGGCGCTAATGGTGTCAACTGAGCAGCGCTCGCCATCCACGGGCTCGCCACAGGGATTCATCCTGTCCTCATTACCGCACATCCTGCATGCAGTAATGACGGCAGGATTCAGGGTTTCTGTGAGGACACCAGGGCTCGTTATTGCTCATGTTATGTCAATACCGATACCATGAGTGGTGGAAGAAGTATCCAGATCATTTCCAAACCCTTGTGTTGTCTTCCCGTCGCCAATGCAACTTTTTGTTTTTCTACGCTTTTCTTGACTCTTTCCCTTCTTTTCCTGATTCTTTTCCTGACTCTTTTCCTGACTCTTTTCCTTCTTTTCCTGACTCTTTTTCTGACTCTTTTCCTTCTTTTTCAGTCTCTTTTCCTTCTTTTCCTGACTCTTTTCCTTCTTTTTCTGACTCTTCCTTCTTTTCCTGACTCTTTTCCTGACTCTTTTCCTTCTTTTTCTGACTCTTCCTTCTTTTCCTTCTTTTCCTGACTCTTTTCCTGACTCTTTTCCTGACTCTTTTCCTTCTTTTCCTGACTCTTTTCCTTCTTTTCCTGACTCTTTTCCTGACTCTTTTCCTGACATTTTTCCTGATTCTTTTCCTGACTCTTTTCCTGATTCTTTTCCTGACTCTTTTCCTTCTTTTCCTGACTCTTTTCCTTCTTTTCCTGACTCTTTTCCTTCTTTTCCTGACTCTTTTTCTGACTCTTTTCCTTCTTTTCCTTCTTTTCCTGACTCTTTTCCTTCTTTTCCTGACTCTTTTCCTGACTCTTTTCCTTCTTTCCTGACTCTTTTCCTGACTCTTTTCCTGACTCTTTTCCTGACTCTTTTCCTGACTCTTTTCCTTCTTTTCTGACTCTTTTCCTGACTCTTTTCCTTCTTTTCTGACTCTTTTCCTGACTCTTTTCCTTCTTTTCCTGACTCTTTTCCTTCTTTTCTGACTCTTTTCCTGACTCTTTTCCTGACTCTTTTCCTGACTCTTTTCCTTCTTTTCCTGACTCTTTCCCTGAAGTTTTTGTCACTTTTTACGACGTTTTTGTTGCGTTGACAACATTACACATTACGGTACAAATCTTCTTGTTTTTTCAGCTCCTTTACAGCTATGTGACGCACACTGTGGACACACACTCACACACACACACACACACACACACACACACACACACACACACGCGCACACACACGCGCACACACACACGCGTGAGCCCCGTCTTTGTGCGTAACGTCGAGTTTTTCCTGCCTCTACGACATGTAACGTTAGACAGCCAATCACAAGCATTATTAGATCTTAGTAGAAGCATGGGCGCTGATGCAGCATGTAGATTGACACACACACACACACACACACACACACACACACACACACACACACACACACACACACACACACAGATTTACCTTGAAGTCATATGTGGCGTCGGGGTTCTCGTCACAGGCGATGACCTCGGGGGCCATCCAGTACGGCGTCCCGATGAACGTGTTCCTCCGTCCCACCGTACGATCCAGCTGAGCGCTCACACCAAAGTCCACTGCAAACACACACACACACACACACACACACACACACACACACACACACACACACACACACACAATTGTAAGCTACTTTCACTACTTTCCTTCGTAAAAATGTCATTTCTGATCACTAAACAGTATTTCTGGCTGTGTGTACAGTGTGCAAAAAGACACAGTGTGTGTGTGTGTGTGTGTGTGTGTGTGAGTGTCTGTGTGTGTGTGTGTGTGTGTGTGTGTGTGTGTGTGTGTGTGTGTCTGTGTGTGTGTGTGTGTGTATGTGTGTGTGTGTGTGTGTGTGTGTGTGCCCCCTCTCACCTAGTTTAACCTCTGCGTTCTCCGTCAGCAGCACATTCTGGCCCTTGATATCTCTGTGGATGACCTTGTGCTGGTGGAGGTGGGTCAGACCCTGGAGACACGGACAAGGACAGAGACTGACTGACATCCTCTGACAACCAGAGAACTACGATGCTGCCCTTCTTTCATCAGCAGAACACAGACCGTGGTCGACATGTCCGACCGTACGGTGAGTTTCCTGTCTTTGATTTATGATTCAAGACACTACCACTTTTTGAGAAGAAGAAAATGCCTCATTCAGGTCTTTCAGGTGAATCGAAGGTTCGAAAATAATTAAAATAGCCTTTAAAAATGGGGCACGTGCGCAATCACAGAAGTGTAACTTTTATGATAATAAACAGCAGGATGGAGACGGGTGACTTTCTCAAGCGGTACTTTACTGAACACCACTCACAACAACAACAACACTTCCTGGTTCGGACCTTCCACGTGACTGAACTAACCAATCAGAAGCAAGAACTTAGACTGAGGTAAACGTGAGGGAATCATAGAGGCAGATTCAACAGAATATCCTGACCGTGTTACATATGTAAACATGTAAATATGTAACTTATTGTGTAACATGAATATATAAATGATTAACTGACTAAACACTGTAAATACATTTCTAGTAAATTAACTCAAATATAAATTATATTAAATTCTGAGCCTTACAACTTTTATATATGAATTACCTCCACTTCTAAACCTTACAGAAGGCGTGTATTGTATTTCCTGAGGTGTCTCAAGAAATATGGTATGTCCCTTAACATTCTACAGAACGTTTACCGCCGTACAATTGAGAGTGGTTTGGCACGGCTACTTCACATGACCTTAATCTTCTGACAAAAAGGTGGTCAAAACTGCGTTTAAGTTCCACTTAAACCGCTCAAAAACATTTACTGGAAACGCAGCACTAAGAAGGCACTATGTATGCACGTAGTCATCCTGCACACAATGGCCCAATCCCAAAGTGAGCCCTGAGGACTAAAGACTCACAGACTTAATTGATCTCAGGTGCTGAGTGAGTGAGTGAGTGTGTGAGGCCACGTGGTCACAGACAGGTAGAAATGGGATCGGGACAGCACTTCACCAGATCACATGTTACCTTGGCGACGTTTAATAACAAACATGTTGCTGACATTTGCCGGGAATTTTCATTTTAAGTTTGTTGCTTTTCCACGCGGCCGTGGCACAGGAGACGGCTGCCTGATTCCACATTTATTCAAACTTCTTGTTTTACATCTGGACATCAGGTCCGTTCCGTTCCCGCGGTCGTGCTGTTGTGTTTGCTGATGTCTAGATGTGTTTCGGTACATATATATTTCATATTTCATGTGTTTACTTTGTTGAGGGATGAGTGAGCAATCTTTGGAGAGTCTTGTATGAGTGAATGTCTTGTTATATCTTAATTTTTGTATTTTTTTTTTTTTTTTTTATTTATTTTATTTTATTATTATTATTTTTTCTTGACCACTGCTGTAAGGTCAATGTTAATTTCTGTGTCCTGATTTGAGGATCCCCTCGAAAACGAGATGATTCATCTCAAGGGGTTTCAATAAATAAATGTCAAATATGTTTACCTTTTGTAATTTCCGGATTTTCCTATCGTCTCCGCGGTAAACGTCACAACGCTTTGAACTGTGGGTAATTCCCTTTGGGGAAGTCTGCATCGATGCAGACTCACGGAAAGGGCTCGGGAAGCGTGTACTCAAACCCTCACGGCACTTTGAAATTCGACATTTGGACGATGACCCTGAGCCCTCACAAATTTCGCGAGAACGCGCACCAAAGTCCGTGAGTCTCTGAGTCCGGACTTTGGGGTTGGGCCAGTATCTCTTCTCCCGCCTTCCATCAAGGAAGACGTTTGCAGAGCATACCAACACGCACGTTACGTTTCAGGAATAGTTTCTACCATTTACCTCGGAACTGGGAAGCCGGAGCTGGGAATGACGTCATACCCGAGTTGAATGCGTTCCATTTAAAAGTCATATTTTCATTGTTTTCATTAGCTCTAGCCCGGTTAGCTAATGTTAGCTAATACCAGTTGATAACAACGCATTACTCCATTTTTTGTGCATGCAAACAGCGTAACAACACGTCCACAGATAGGAGTTGAACACGCCTGTGTGAACGACTGATTTAGTGACGCACAAATAAGACAGAAGTGCTTATAACTTTATGTTACTGCAGCTTTCACAACTGTTGATACAGGGGAGGCAGCCATGTTGGATTTTGAACTCGGGCTACTGCGAGGTTGTCCGAGTTCCGAGCTCGGAAATCTGAGGCGCGTTCACGACTTTGACCTCGGAAAATCCGAGTTCCGAGGTAAATGGAAAGTGGCATAAAGCTACTGAATGGTAGTACAACAGGAAGGAGGGCTGAGGTCTGAGCTTAGTTACTATGTTTACTGTGCTTGGATGTTTTTTTATTGTTTTTTATAACTGTTACTTATTGACTGGTGATGAGAGAGTGCCAAGGCACATTGTATTTCATTGCTGTGGTACTCTGTACTAATATGCATATGACAATAAACTTGAAACGTGAACTTGAACTTGTATCATGCGGACGCGCCGACGCTTTTGTTGTCATTACTTAGAATTCCTCATGGGGGCGACAGGAACTACGCACTACAGCTTTAAGATCATTCAAGTCTTTTCACCAATCATCTTTCATTCCATCTATTTTTTTTTGATGGAAAAATACATGCATTCATTCATTTATTTATTTTACGAAAATAAGGTGTTCCTCAGGGAACGTTCTTAGGTTCCTTCACGTTTGCAATTATTTTCCCATCTCATCTTATTTTTTAAGATAACACCTACAAAACATTTTGTTTTCATGCTGACACATAACTAGTGGTGACGTTCGTTGTAATGCCAGTTCTCACCCTGAGGATCTCTCTGCAGACGTAGGCGATCCACTCCTCCTTCAGCGTGTTCCCTTTGGTGTTTTTGATCAGATCCGTAATCGAACCGGCGCCGCAGAACTCCATCACCAGCTACACACACACACACACACACACACACACACACACACACACACACACACACACACACACACACACACACACACACACACACACACAAACAACGTTACTGTACACTTTCTTTTTTATTTAACCTTTATTTAACCAGGTTGGCCGATTGAGAACATATTCTCATTTGCAGCGATGACTTCGCCAAGACAAAGCAGAAACGTGCAAGACAACATAGAGTTACACGTTTAATACGCAAAATATAAACATACAAAATACATAAAATGAACTTGTCATTCCGGGTCAAACTTTTTCCTTTGGTGCTTTTTTAAACGTTTTTGTCCCTCTTTTCAATATTCTTTGAATTCATGGTCAATAAATAAACCAAAAAATAAAATGACATTATACCTAATTTTTGACTTTGAAAAAGAGCAGATATTATGAATTATTTTGACTAATAGAATAGTTTAGATCAGAGGATGTTGAGTAAATCACAGACTGGTTTATGTCAACGTTTAGTCAGGATGCTGTTTTGAAACCATTTCAATATTTTTTTTCCAAATGCCATGAAATTAAATAAAACAACCAAAATTAAATGGAAGTAATCATTACTTTTACCTGCGAAGAACATGGATGCATGGATGTATATGTTGTATGGCTTCCATGCAATGTACATGCATGCATCCAAGTTATTTTGGGGCAATTTGGTTGTTAAGATATATATTTTTCTATATATATTTCTGATATAAAAAAACTTTGAAAACGGGTCAAATTTGACCTGAGGACAACACAAGGGTTACTGGAAGTTCCTTGCCATTTTCCCAAAATAAGACTATCAAATAATATTTAAAACAATCATGATAACCCCAAACATCCCTTCTATTAAGGAACATATAGGCATGGTTTATTTTTTTTATTT
>CM042446.1:28705892-28763392 GCA_023631565.1 Gymnocephalus cernua | reverse complement strand
ACGCCACGCAGCTGACACGCTCACTCCACGCTCACGCCACGCAGCTGACACGCTCACTCCACGCTCACGCCACGCAGCTGACACGCTCACGCCACGCTCACGCCACGCTCACGCCACGCTCACGCCACGCTCACGCCACGCAGCTGACACGCTCACGCCACGCTCACGCCACGCTCACGCCACGCTCACGCCACGCAGCTGACACGCTCACGCCACGCTCACTCCACGCTCACGCCACGCAGCTGACACGCTCACTCCACGCTCACGCCACGCAGCTGACACGCTCACTCCACGCTCACGCCACGCAGCTGACACGCTCACGCCACGCTCACGCCACGCTCACGCCACGCAGCCAGTCTGTGGCCGGTCTAAATGTAGTCTGTGTTTTTGTTTCTGAGTTTAATGATAATATAACTAAATGTGGGTCCTCACAGCACTGAATGGTTTATTTATGACCAAACATTTGTTTCATTTGAATTATTTTTCTGAGCTCTAAAACGATCATTAAACACACCCATACAAAAAAGCAACTCTCTTCTTTCCTAACTGGCGTTCCCGACCCCGGCGGTGGGATCCACAGCGCTGCCGGCTGAAACTGTCTAACTTCTCCTCCACACTGAAGTCACCATCACAGCTGCTACAGCGAGGAAGTGGAAATTTATCCATCTCACCACCACCAACCCACCACCCCATCGCACGCACGCACACACACACACACACACACACACACACACACACACACACACACACACACACACACACACACACACACACACACACACACCTCCTCATGGTAACCAAGCAACAGGCCTAGCAGGTTGTTTAGTGAGGGCAACGAATACGAATGGGGGGTTGGAAGAGGCAAAGTGATGGCAGTGTGTGTGTGTGTGTGTGTGTGTGTGTGTGTGTGTGTGTGTGTGTGTGTGTGTGTGTGTGTGTGTGTGTGTATCTGAGCAACTCGCATGTGAAAGTGACCCAGAGTGTGAAATATCATGGCCTCCTAAAAAACACACACACACACACACACACACACACACACACACACACACACACACACACACACACACACACACACACACACACACACACACACACACACACACACACTCTCTTGGTTTCTCAGTGTTGCATCAGACGCTGAGTGTCTCTGACAGGCTGAAACCACCTCAGAGTACAGAAAGTCTCTTTGTTCTCTTTTTTGTTATCTTCCTGTCTGTCTCTCTTGTTTTCCTCTTTTATATATCACTGACTCTCTTGTGTCCATTTTGTTGCCTTCGAGAGACTGTTTACCTTGTTTTTGACACTTTTGACCTTTTTTTTCCCGACGTTTTTGTGTTTTTTTGTCGCTTTTTTACAACCTATTTTGTGTCTAATTGTTCTCCAAATGTCATTCTCAAACCAGAACACAACAAATGTGGAGGATGAATCATTTTCACTCCTGCCACCTAAGAAGAGGCAATAATTGTCTAATATTACAATTTTAAGTTCCACAACATAGGTATGGTAGCTCCATACCTATGTTGTGGTCCAGTCTTAGAGGGAAATCAACAAAGTTTAAGTTATTTTGAAAAGTTATTCAGGTCTGGAGCCCCCCCCCCCCCCCCCCTCACTCCGCCCCTGGTTGCAACAACTGCAGTTAAATAGAAGAGGATGATATTCCAAGATCACTAAGGTGGTGGAGCAAATCGCTCGTGTTGCAGCCTCCGGCGACAACTTTAGCCCGACAACATTTGCATAAAATGGTTGTTTGGTCGACCAAAAAAAACCTCCAAACGACAGACGCGACTTTCTCTTTTTGGCACAAGTTCTTCTGTCACCGTGTTCTACTAGTTCTGCAGCTTCGCCGCACTTTCGCCGCATAAATTGCCGATTTCCGCGCAAAATATGCGGGGCATGCATGATTTCATAATTCCCGCATTTTCGTTGCAAAAAAGTCACATATATCTCAGCAGAAAGTTGAAAAATGTTGCGTTTCCTTCACACGAGAGCAGCCATTTTCCCCTGTTGCCATGGGAACGTTATCAAGTGACGTAATTTCACCTAGTGAGAACACGGTGTTGGGGGGGAATCACTTTCTTTTCTCTTTTTCATCAAACTGCAGTTTTTGCAAGTTCCCGCAATTTCATCGTATAAAATTACATAAATATTCCGCATATTCCATCGCAGTTTTTAAGAAAACGTGCCGCATAATCAAGGATTTTTGCCCACAACAATCACAAATAAACTCAGTGTTTTTCTGGAGGGAGTGACTGATGCTGTAAACTGACTCTACTTTGCTGCAAGTAAACAAACTTTTGAGAGAACTCCAGTGATTTTGTCCATTCTTTGATAAATAATTATCCTCGCAAACACAAAGAAAGAGGAAGGGAACGGACAGCCAGCCGAAAATATGAGGGACACCCGGCAGGTTTCCGGCGGCACCGGAGCAATCCCGGAAGTGGAGCATCGTGGATACGGACTGTGATCCAGATAACGCCGTGAAGCTGCTTGTGCGACCGGAGGTTAAGCGTGTTGCTGGGACTGCAGGATGGATGGCGGCGAGCCACCACGATGAAGCAATAAAAGTGGAGGCAGATAAAAACAGCAGAGATGAGAGGAAGAGACGGCGTCTCAGAGACGCTCTTTGTTTTGCTATCCGTCTTCCTCCCGACGCTGACGGCCGGCCAAACAATCTCCCAGAGGTGACACCGGGCGCGAGGAAGCTGTATTAAAACCTGAATGCGAACACACACAGACATGCAATGCATGCAGGGAGGGAAGGGGCGGGGCTGCGGCGGGGGGAGGATAAAGATAGCGACAGCGAGAACAGAGGGAGGTGGCAGGTGAGGAGGAAGGATGGCAGTTGATAGGAAAGGGGAGAGAATCCTTCTGAGGCAGCCTGAGGCGTAAAAACACACCTCAGGTCCCGTGTTCAGACAAGCCTCACATTCTTCACCTGAACACAAGCCTCGACACAGCAGACAGACACAGACACAGGCTGACAGACGGCTACGTGCACGCTTGGTTTGCAACTGTTCTGCTAGAGGTGGCCGTGTCAGTGCTAGGGAAACATTTGACTGAACATGCTGCGTACAAAGAGTCCGCGGTCGGTTGAATCCTCTGCTGATTTCAAGCATGGACACATGAATGTTTTAGGCCGACATTACTCTTATTTTTTGCGTTTTTCCGCCTTTAATTGACAGGACAGCTAGGTGAGAAAGGAGAGGGGGGGTGGGGGGGCATACAGGAAATCGTCACAGGTCGGACTCGAACCCTGGACCTCTGCGTCGAGGCATAAACCTCCTAGTATATGTGCACCTGCTCTACCCGCTGAACCAACCCGGCCACCATTACTCTCTTTTTTATAATAATAATAATAATAATAATAATAATAAATTGTATTTATATAGTGCTTTACGTGGTACTCAAAGACACTTTACAGTAAAACAAGCGCATACAGCACATTACAGACAGATAAGCAATAAAACCAACAGATAAAACAAGTATATTAAAAGCAATTAAAGAGAAAAACTCATTTTCACTAAGGGCCCCACTGGAAAAGAGAATCACACCACGGGCCAGACATCAGTATTGACGTGTTTTTGTTCCTGCATCTCACTTTTTTTTTTTTTTTTTTTTTTTTAAACATTTTGCTAGCTTTTTTCCTAATTTGTGTTGTTTTCGTTCCAACTTTTTTGTGGCTTTCTCAGATATTTGTCACCTTTTTGTAAATTTGTTACTTTTTCCGACATTTTTGTACGCTTTTTTGTCGCATTTTTGTTGACATGAAGCTGAATGATAACATTTTTTAACAACAACAACCTGTTTCACAGTCTGAATATGAAAACTCTGCTGCTGCTGGGGGAATTTCTGAGTCTCAGATCCGGCAAGTCTGCCAAATTCTGCTTAGAACGTCACGTAATTGCAGTTTAAAAAAACCCTTTCCTGTGTTTATGGTTTGGCGGGCCAACATGTATTGTAAACCCAAATTGATATACGGGCCGGATCTAAATCTGCAAGGGGCCGGATTTGGCCCGCGGGCCATAAGTTTGACACATGTGCAATAAGACCAGTAACTATCAGGTGAGGAATGTGAGACTCTTGTCTGTGGAGGGCTGATCTGAAGAGGTGTGTTTTGAATGTGTCCAGGTCAGTACAGTCCCGGATGTGTACGGGTTAGGGAGTCCCAGAGGGAGGGGCCAGCGATGGTGAAAGCTCTGTACACTCCCTCCAGAAAAACCTGATTATGCGATCGCTTAATTCAACGCATAATCAGCCAAAGTCTGCACATTTATGCAGGGGGGGGCGCATTTTTTCAAATACGCCGCACTTTCGCCGCATAAATTGCAGATTTCCGCGCAAAATATGCGGGGCTTGCATGATTTCGTAATCCCCGCATTTTTGTTGCAAAAAAAGTCACATATATCTCAGCAGGAAGTTGAAAAATGTTGCGTTTACTTCACACAAGAGCAGCCATTTCCCCTGTTGCCATGGGAACGTTATGAAGTGATGTAATTTCTCCTAGTGAGAACACGGTGTTGGGGGGGAATCACTTTGTTTTCTCTTTTTCATCAAACTGCAGTTTTTGCAAGTTCCCGCAATTTCATCGCATAAAATTGCATAAATATTCCGCATATTCCATCGCATTTATTGAGAAAACGTGCCGCATAATCAAGGATTTTTGCCCGCAACAATCACAAAAAAACGCCGCGTTTTTCTGGAGGGACTGTCTGTAGCTCTTAGAGACTGTAGCGGCCTCCGTTTTAAAGCTAGAGAAGATATTGGTATCATATGCAGTGTTTCCCCCAGAAAAGTTGTTACCCGCTGGGCATCCACAGCCTGCCTACACTTGGTCCGGATGGCTTTCAGCTTTTCCAGATATCGTCTTTCTCGTGTGGATATGTCGTCCCTCCAGGTACAGGATACTGCTGAAGACATCCGGTCCATATATATATATATATATATATATATATATATATATATATATATATATATATATATATATATATATATATATTATATATATATATATATATATATATATATATATATATATATATATATATATATATATATATATATATATATATATATATTGACTGCCAGGACTCCCAGTCCACGCCCTGTTGTGCCTTTGTGGCTAATTGTCAGCTTTTGTTGTTCCACTTTAATTCATTGATTAATGAAATCCAGGAAAAACTCTCAGCCAGTTCCCGCTGCCTCCTCATTGGCCAAAGCTTGTATGCGAGGAGTTTTTAGGTTTTCACACACCTCCCAGGTCAAATAAAGCGAGTGTGATTAAAGTCTGGACAGCAGCTAAAAGCCTGCAGTGAAATGTGTCGTACGCGCTTTAACGCTCTCCAGGAACTGACAGTCTTCCGCCATCATTCAGATATTCCTTTCCCCATCGCTTGCTCGCTATCTGTCGCTGTGAAAGATGATTAACCCTGGGAGGCATCGGGGGAGGCATCGGGGGAGGCATCGGGGGAGGCATCGGGGGAGGCATCCGGGACAGGAAACTGATGGGAAACGTCGGCAGGGAGGATGAATGAAAAGCATCCTGCTCTAGGTAACAAAATGAAAAACGGTCGGGAAAGTACCTTGACCTTTAAATGAGTGTTTCCATAGGAAAGTACTGCGTAAAGCCAGTGTTGGAAAATGTACTCTGATCTTTTACTTTAGTAAAAATAGCAATTTCTTTAACATTACGAGAGGCCATAACTTCATGTCCTCTGGTCCCCGTGATAAGTGACACTGCGCGATGTGAGTCGAGTGCTCAGATTTAAACAGTTTACGGCGTAACGTGTCTTACTGAAATTTGTGAAATCCATAAAATAATAAACTTTTCTCTTTACAAACAATAACAGAAGATGGAAATCATTTCAAAAACGTTTTAGCTACCTATGATTGTTTGATTGCTAACGTTCATCAAAACGCCATCCAAGCACGGATGTATTAAGAGAACAACTTCAAGTGACAGCCTGTTTGATTGCTATCGTTAGCTCTTAACGCCATTCAAGTGACAGCCTTTGTTATGTTTGTTTGTTATGTCATTTCAAAAACGTTTTAGCACGGCGTTAGCATCTTGTAGGCTACTTAATGTGTATTTGTGTTATTCTGATGTGTGTCATTTTCTATTTCTTTTGAGCTGCTGTAGCACAGGAATTTCCCCAGTGTTATGTTATTTATTATTTATTTGGTTTATTGTCTATTTTGTTGTATGGTCTTGAATGTTGTCCAGTCCCTCCAGAAAAACGCGGAGTTTTTTTGTGATTGTCGCGGGCAAAAATCCTTGATTATGCGGCACGTTTTCTTAAAAAATGCGATGGAATATGCGGGATATTTATGCAGTTTTATGCGATGAAATTGCGGGAACTTGCAAAAATTGCGGGAACTTGCAAAAACTGCGGTTTGATGAAAAAGAGAAAACAAAGTGATTCCCCAACGCCGTGTTCTCACTAGGCGAAATTACATCACTTCATAACGTTCCCATGGCAACAGGGGAAAATGGCTGCTCTCGTGTGAAGTAAACGCAACATTTTTCATCTTTCTGCTGAGATATATGTGACTTTTTTGCAACGAAAATGCGGGGATTATGAAATCACGCAAGCCCCGCATATTTTGCGCGGAAATCGGCAATTTATGCAGCAAAAGTGCGGCGTATTTGAAAAAAATAATAAATAATAAATATGCGGACTTTGGCTGATTATGCGTTGAATTATGCGATCGCATAATCACGTTTTTCTGGACGGACTGATTGTAGTTACTGTGTCATCGTTTATTAATTTTTGTCTGGGTGTGTGGGGATGTTTTGCATGTTGTTAAAATTAAAAATAAAACTTGTTAATTACAACACTGCGAGAGGGCATTTGTGCTGCGTTCATGTGATAAATGTACTTATTTCCTTCCACCACTGGGTAAGTCTCCTATTGTACGACTCTTACAGCTTCATAAACATTTCCTAGGAAGCAACTGACATGTAATGGCAATTCCTGGAAAGAATGACTTAATATGGCCACTTCCAAAAAATATATATATAATAGAGACACTTCTAAATAACGAATCTAATTCATTTGTAGCTGAGCACTAGAGAGTCTTCTGCTGAGCGCGCGTTGCAAAAACCTTGTTACAGATTTCCGTCTTTTGTTTTTTGTCTCGGACAGCAAGTGTGTTCTGTCTGGACACGGCGTTTCCAAAGTGGACGACTGAGTTTGGTGCTGCTGTTGTTTCTCTGGAGGTATTTTAATGGCCGCAGAGCAGAGTGCACTCTCTCTCTTAGGCTGTGTCTCAAAGCGCCTACTTGCCCACTTCAACCACTTAGTTTTAGGTATATCGTGGAGATAACGCACTGAAAGTACCCGGATGACCTCCTAAAAACGGTCCAAAAGTTCAGCGTGGAACGACGGACGCTACGCGCACTAAACCTCCGCCATCTTGACTACAAAGAGGAAAGGGGGAGGGACCAGGGACGTCGACCGGCAGCTGATTGGATGAGCACGTCACGTTGCGTACTAGCTCTCGCGGATTTCACAACGTGGCTTAAATGGCGGCTCGTTTGGAATACGATCTCGAATTTTTAACCTTTTAACCGAAACGTGTTCCTGAAAACATTTTAAGCGAGAAATAGGCAGTGCAAGGTCAGTTTAATAGATTTTCGTCAGATTTTGAGAGGCGGCGAGCCGAGCCGACCGCTCGTCGTTTCCGGTAAGTTTTTTTAACGTAAGTGTTCCTTTTGGGATGATACTGACCATCCAAAGTGGGCGCTACGGCAGGAAGTGGTCAGTGACCATTAGCGGTGGACTGATGGAAGTATGCAGAATGAGACACGGCATTAGTCTGCATTTTTAAGATTATTTTTTGGGGCTTTTCCTCCTTTATCAGACAGTGACAGTGGATAGACAGGAAAGGGGGAGAGAGATGGGGGACGACACGCAGCAAAGGGCCGCAGGTCTGATTCTAACCCACGCCGCCGCAAAGGACTCAGCCTACATGGGGCGCACGCTCCCACTGAGTGAGCTAGAGGTCGCCCCAACGCAGGTCTTTCCATTCATTTTGAATGGGGGCCGTGCGTTTAGGCTGCGGCGGGGGTCCTGCAGGGGGGGGACACGCAAAAAAAAACGAAGCAGGCCAGCGGCGAAAAGTTGAGACCGACTCAACTTTTGGAGAAACGCAACTGTAATGTAACCGGAGAGCAGACTTTGTCGGTGTGTTTTGAGGCGGTGCGAGAGTCCCGTACAGGAAACAGGAAACAGGAAACTGCGTCTCTCTCTGCCACAAGGAAGTTTTAAGACGCCAAACACAAGCGCTGAACTGCCCGGGAGTTTGGGGTCTTTCTCCATGAAATGAAGTGCGGTCGGAAAACAGTAACTGTGCAATATAAAATCTACTTGTGCTACACTGGAGGGGTTAAAGAACACAACAGGTCAACGTCACACAAATGAGCCATTTCAGCGACAATCCCACCGTCGCCGCAAAACCCGCCGGCAAATTGCCGGATCTCCATAACAACGAGGTGATGTAACGACATTGAGGTGACATAAAAATGAGACGTACTTTAAATATCGATCTGCCAGCTCCTGCAGCAGAATAAGGGAGTGTATCTTTTCTGAGGTGATGTTTCATTCAGTTTGTGTTATTATTTTAGGTCTTAATTTACCCACCATGCTTTGCTGATCGACCACAGTTTGTTCTATCAATCATTTCGCCAAAAGGAGGCGGCGCCTCGTTGCAGCAGCAGATCAATACTGAACAGCCGGCACGCAGAACAAATGAGTCGAGGCGCCGTGTGTTGTGTTGTCTCGTCGTGTGCGAGTGTGTTAATTGCATTCAAAGTGAGAGAACACACACACACACACGCACACGCGCACGCACACACACACACGCACGTACACACACACACACACACACACACAGCTGTGTTGTTAAAGTCTGCGTGGGCTTCTTCTTCCGCTGTGCGACAAAGGAGAAAGTCAGTACCGTACTAACTTTAGTTTTGGTCAGAAATGAAATGTTGGAGGAGGAGGAGGAGGAGGAGGAGGAGGAGGAGGAGGAGGAGGAGGAGGAGGAGGAGGAGGAGGAGGAGGAGGAGGAAGAGGAGGAGGAAGAGGAGGAGGAGGAAGAGGAGGAGAGGATGAAGTGACTTCCTCCTGAGCCGACAAACCTCAAATCACATTTTCCAAACACTGAGCACACACCGCAAGCCAAAAACACAGCATGTAATCCCTAAAATATCCATCATTTCTCCATTAAAACTGAACTGATTTCTCATTTCAAAAGGTCCAATATGTGATATATTTACTGTAATAAATCCAAAAATGAGCCCAATGCGTCAGATATTAAAGGAGAACTATGCTGTTTTGTTTTTTTTAGCTTAATGTACCTTAACTGAACAACTCATTGGAGTCACTGGAACGGTTATATGACTTTGTTTTAGGTTGAATGGTGGTCGTCTCGCTCCCCCCTAAATTGCCTATTTCCGTGCAAAATATGCGCGGCTTGCATGATTTCATAATCCCCGCATTTTCGTTGCAAATAAGTCACATATATCTCAGCAGAAAGATGAAAAATGTTGCGTTTACTTCACACGAGAGCAGCCATTTTCCCCTGTTGCCATGGGAACGTTATGAAGTGATGTAATTTCGCCTAGTGAGAACACGGTGTTGGGGGAATCACTTTGTTTTCTCTTTTTCATCAAACTGAAATTTTTGCAAGTTCCCGCAATTTCGTCGCATAAAATTGCATAAATATTCCGCATATTCCATCACATTTATTAAGAAAACGTGCCGCATAATCAAGGATTTTTGCCCGCAACAATCACAAAAAACTCTTTTTCTGGAGGGACTGGGTAGGCCTTTTAGGGAAGTGCAACATACTCCTTTTTTTACTGTATTCTATTTATTGGTGTGTGTGTATGTTATGTGTTGGATAAATAGTGCTGCAGATGTCAACACGCCCGTACTGTACAACAAGTTGCCTCTCGGGGACGTTATAGTTTCGAAGTCTATAGAGCTAAGTCATGATCCTGAAGCAGGGATCGTTAAAACCAGTGACACTGCATGCAAAACGTGGGCCAGAAACCACCTGGCGAGGAGGAACTCACAACACACCTATTTGCATACAACATGACAAGCAAAACCTCGCAGGGCTTTTCAGCCCAGTGGGAGGAAGGAGTTTGGGTTGCGTTGCAAGAGGACACCGAGCTGTATTTGCTTTATTTTTCTGTAAAAATGTTGTGTGTCAAATCAAGAGGGCAGCGTCACGAAGCAAAAGTCGCTCGTTTTAAACACACGTGTACGGCAGCTGTGACATTTCAGAGGGCTTTGCAAAATGTGGCAAACCCTTCACAGGCTGGGGAGATAAAAGGAGGCTTTTGTGTGAAAATGTGAATATTTTCTAGTTTCTTCTCTCCTCTGCAGGGGCGTAACACAGAATTCTGGGCCCTGTAGAAAGGCATCCTCTATGGGCCCCTCCTCGTATCCACAGCTATTCATTCTATCATCTTTCACACACATTAACTCCACCGGAGCACGAGGGATATACTAAATCTGTTGCTGCTTGTTGTGATATCGACTCGTTCTGACTGCCGAGACGGCGGCGACCGGAAACAACAAGAGCTACGGTGAGTTGTTAAAACCTTTCTTTTTAGTAAACTCTGGGTCCACAAACAATGTTCTCAATGCTGAGTTAATGTGTAGAGCTCCTGGAGATACTCGGAGCAAAGTCTCATGTTGTGTCGAGTCTTCTTAGTGGTTAAAAATAGATATTTTGAGGCTAGCATAAAAGTGCCCCCAGCTCTCCCATTCAAAAGGCCATTTGACCCAAAAACAAGAATACGGTGAATCTTAAAAAAGTGGAGCTTCTGTCCTAAATATGCTTTTAAACTAAAGTCTGACTCGCGTACATTCACAAAAAGAGTGAGAGTTACGCTTTAATTTTCCCAGTCGGGCACTTATTTTATCGAGTATTCAGACACCACATGAATGCATCACAAACACCCATCTCGCATTCAGATACGCTCAAAACCTGAACTGGTTCTTCCTTGGCTCATGCTACACCCTTCCACCATATTTCATGAAAATCAGGCCTGTAGTTTTTCCGTAATTCTGAACATTCAGAACATTATGTTTGTGTGTGTCATTGAGGAAGTTTCCCAGAAACACACACACGAGGCAGCGCAGATTAGAAAGTCTTACCTTGTAGACCTGCCCATAGGTGCCGTTTCCAACCAGTTCAACCAGCTCAAAGATACCAGCTGGGTCCTGAGAGAGAGAGAGAGAGAGAGAGAGAGAGAGAGAGAGAGACAGACAGAGAGAGGGAGAGAGAGAGAGAGAGAGAGAGAGAGAGAGAGACAGACAGAGAGAGGGAGAGAGAGAGAGAGAGAGAGAGAGAGAGAGAGAGAGAGAGAGAGAGACAGACAGAGAGAGGGAGAGAGAGAGAGAGAGAGAGAGAGAGAGAGAGACAGACAGAGAGAGGGAGAGAGAGAGAGAGAGAGAGAGAGAGAGAGAGAGAGACAGACAGAGAGAGGGAGAGAGAGAGAGAGAGAGAGAGAGAGAGAGAGACAGACAGAGAGAGGGAGAGAGAGAGAGAGAGAGAAATGAGGAGGAGGAGAAAGAACAGGGGCAAAAAAACAGACAAAGTTAGTCTGGAGAACATAAACTGGACACAAGATGGACTTTGGAATTTGGGTGTGAGGAATTTGTCCCACACACACACACACACACACACACACACACACACGCACACACACACACACACCTGTGGTATTCCCCTGTGAAAAGCCTCTCTCTGTATCACCACACTGTTATTATTCCTTCAATAAGTAACCTTTGACTTTCCAGCTGTGCTGCCTCTGGATTCTTACACAAACTGCTCTCTCACAATCTCTTCTGAGTGTTTACATGCACCGAAATAACCGGGTAAAAGTTGACATCTGAATTCTGAAACGTCATTAGAAAGCTGATATGTGTGACCGGGTTACTAATGGGCTTCTTCTTTATGACCGCATGCACGACAAACACCGCAGACTGGGAAGTTGTTGCACGTAAAAATGGAGTCTCATATTCATCCAAAGTCAGACAAAAACTCTTTACAAGTCTAAATAAGTCGGTTTTTCCATTACTGAGCTAAAACCTGAGACAGTCTTTTGTTTTGGGATTAGCTTTCTTACCAAGAGTAAGATTAGATAGAGGAGATTGATCCCGTGTCTGTCTCTGTGCTGTAAATATGAAGCTACATCCAGCAGCCAGTTAGCGTACACAAGCTAAGCACAAAGACTGGAACTAGCTAGCCTGGCTCAGCCTTAAAATCCCACATTAACATCTGCAGACGCAGTTCGACGAAGAGTATTACCACTGACAATGACCGAGGAAACCTAGAGGAAGGCCAGCAGGTGAATTCACACACACACACACACACACACACACACACACACACACACGCAGGTAAAACACACACACACACACACACACACACACATGCAGGTAAAACACACACACACCCACGTGCGCACACACACACACAGGATAACTTCAGGCTGACTAAAATGGGGGGGGGGGGATTAGCTTAAAAAGCAGCGTTCCTTTTCACTCAAGGTCAAACAGAAGCACATCTAATCCTGGAAGACTTCACCTAATGCACGCACGCACACACACACACACACACACACACACACACACACACACACACACACACACACACACACACGCCTGTTGCTGCCCTAACCAACTGTAGGACCACACGCATGCTAAAAACGGAGCTGATGCAAAATGTAACCGAAGTCCAGCTGCACGCTGCTAGCAGCTAGCAGGCTAACGGGACTTCATAATGAGATGTAGCACACAGGTAGGGGGAGGGTTGGGGGGGGGGGGGGGTGGGGGGTGGTGGGGGGGGGGGGGGGGGGGGGGGGGGGGGGGGGGGGGGGGGAGGTACTTCGATACTTCGATGCGATATAATCGCGAGGTAGGGTCGCAGAGCAGAGAGGCAGCGCAGAAGTACATCATCATTGCTTCTGGAATTGGTTGCGTTTGAAAAGGTCAGCAGCAACGAGGTCAAAGTTGAAATCATTTGAACTTTGAGCGCGGCGCTCTGCGGCCGCTCCGAGCGACGGGTTGACGATACCTCGACAAGCGACGAGCTCGCCGCTGCCACGAGCGAGGCGGGGCCGATATAGACTGGAAGGCTATTTTATGCAAATGCCGAGCGATGCGACAAAGCGATGCGACCGGAAACAGGAAGTCTGAACGAGCTCCTGGGAAACGTGATGCCAGGACTCGCCGACTGACTGCAGGTCTCTCTGGTAAACTTACCGGGTTAAGATGAGGTTTTTTTTTTGTGAATGAAAGGCTCGATCTGACGGAGTAGATCATCCAATCAAATCAAAGCATTGACGGCGCTGTTGCTGCCTGTTCTGCCGTTGTTTACCTTTTTCTTCTTCTTCTAGTCCTTAAAGAAAAACATCGGTAGCCTTTGCTCCTTAGCGCCACCGCTGTTCAGGAGAAGACTGCAACTAGTGCCGCGACCACCACGCGCCGGTATAAATACTCACGGCGGTCCCGTGACGTCACGATTTCCGCACGCACTGTTGAAAGCGCTAGTATATCTGAGCCTTGAGGCACGCCCAGGAGCGCCCGTGAAGCGAGCGCGTGTCGCTCTCTTTTGTAGCCCGTGTGACTGCAGGGTCAGGGTTACAGGAACATGTACCGGAGTCTAGGTATGGTACCGAATACTCAAATACTCAATTTTCGGTTTTCAAGCTTTATCGTGACACCCTGATGTCCGACTGCATCCGGTCAGATTTTGCGCTCTCCAAGCCAGCTTGCTTTTCTGACCCACAATCCTTTGCACAGAGCAACTGCAGTACATACTAAAAGTTTTTTTTTTTTTAAAGTATGTGATTTAAAACGCACAATCAACACAGTTTTTTGACCCCTCCATCCTTGCACCCTGAGAGGTTTTGGGTATAACTGCAAAGATGAATCGATTATTTGTCAACTATTAAATTAATCGCCAACTATTCTGACGTTCCATTAATCTGTTTGGCTAATATTTTAATTAATTAAAAAAAAAAGGGGAGAAAATTCTCTGATGTCAGCTGGTTGAATGTGAACATGTTTCTAGTGTCTTCTCTCCTCTGTGACAGTAAACTGAATATCTTTGAGTTGTGGAACAAAACAAGACATTTGAGGACGTCATGTTGGGGCTTTTTGGGGGAAACACTGATCCACGTTTTTCTGGCATTTTATTGACCAAACAACTAATCCATCAAATCGAGAAAAAGAATCTACAGATGAATCGACAATGATAATAATCGTTAGTTGCAGCCACAGTTTGAAGTTCCTGACGGAGCCGTCAGAGGGAAATAACCTCCGACAGGCTGCAGTCAGCTGGAGGAGGACCAAGAGGTACATGAAGAAGGCAAAGACAGGTCAAACATGAGGAGATGATCAGAGATCATTTGAAACAGAAGTGTGTGTGTGTGTGTGTGTGTGTGTGTGTGTGTGTGTGTGTGTGTGTGTGTGTGTGTGTGTGTGTCAGGCTTTGCGTCACACTTAAATGTTTCCCCCCAGCTCTCTCCAATCCGTCCTGGGTGACCTAATTTCCAGGCGTCATGCCACAGAGGGAAAAGAGAGCAAGGATTCTCTCTTTTTTTTTTGAGCACATCTTTTCTTGATCCTTCTGCCTGTCTCACACACACACACACACACACACACACAGACACACACACACACACACAATCATGTCCAGACTTGAGTGTTGCTCTGCAGGTGACTGTGTTGCGTAAGGCAAAAGAAGGAGAAAAGAAGTAAGAGCTGTCCAGAAACACACACACACACACACACACACACACACACACACACACACACACACACACACACACACACACACACACGTAAGTATGTAGTTCATCTTAAGAAGAGCAGCTGAATCCAAATAAGAAATTGTACATTTATATTTCTCTGAATGTAACATCACTGTCTCCTTACACACACACACACACACACACACACACACACACACACACACAGCTGATCATGTCCAGACTTGAGTGTTGCTCTGCAGGTAGGACTGTGTTGCGTAAGCAGCAGGGGAAAGGAGAAAAGAAGTAACAACTGTCCAGAAACAAACACACACACACACACACACTAGTCTCCTTCTGCACACCTCTTATTCTCAAAGGGCGAGCACGTACACGCGCACAGACCCACAAACAGCCGCTGCAATGCAATGCTGCTGTCGCCACAACATCACGAAATGGCGGAACTCGCTGCTGTTGCAGTTATCATCGCTATTATTCACGGTGTGTGTGTGTGTGTGTGTGTGTGTGTGTGTGTGTGTGTGTGTGTGTGTGTGTGTGTGTGTGTGTGTGTGTGTGTGTGTGTGTGAATCTGTCAGTGAGCAGGCAGCTTAACATCTGCCCCACATAGTACAGACACAGCAGCCTCTATTATGCTGTCTGACGCACGCGCACAAGGGTGTGTGCACGCGCGCAGCAGCAGCTCAGGGCCTCGTTACATCACGTCCCAATTGTTAAGAAAAAAACATCAACAAACAACAGGAGTGTCAGTGGCAGGCATTCTCAGATCCGACCTGATTTTCTCAATCACTGGCCGCCGTGCACGAGCACTACAGACCCATCACCCACCCACCCACACACACACACACACACACACACAGTTAACATGCACGCGCACGCACACCATCAAGGCAGGCGGCAGCGAAAGAGGAGGAAAGCGCCGGGAGACGCATCAGTGCGCGGTGCTTGGAAAGGAGGTAGTGGGTGAGGTTGAGGAGGAGAAAGGAGGAAAGACAGGTACTCAACCGCCTCAAGCGCACACACACACACAGCACATGCACGTGCACACAGAGGGAGACATTTACCCGTAGTGCAGACAGGTCTATCTCGTCCAGACTCCGCGCAGGGGAGTCGCTCGCCATGGTTCTCTCGGTAGACACGGGACTCAAGATGGAAGCTTCCTCAACGACCATCGACCGAGAGGTGCAGAGCGGCGGGGATGAACACACACAAACACTCCTCTAAAATAAATAAATAATAAAATCCCCCCACCCACCACCCCCAACAACAAAAAAAATCCCCAAAAATCCTCGTGCAGGCGATGCTTTCCCCGAGAGTAGAAATGACCGCTCCGGGAGGGAGAGAAGACGGAGGAGCAGCGCGGCAGGGAGGCGATGTGCGCGGCGCTCCAGGTGCTACATGCTGCTCGGCGCGCTGAATCTGGCGCTACATACCTCCACCTCGACACCCAAACTGGACAGGACAGGAAGGGACTGGGGGGTGACACAAGCGCACGCGCACAGAGATCGAGAGAGAGAAGGCAGAGAGCGAGCACACACACACACACACACACACACCAGCGTCCGTCCGTCAATCCGTCCGTCTGTGGGGCGGAACAGCAGCGCGCTTCCCGGGAGTGGCCTGTCGGCGAGGAGGCTGCGCCACAGACAGAGACGCCCACAATGTGTCTCTCTCTCTCTCTCTCTCTCTCTCTCTCTCTCTCTCTCTCTCTCTCTCTCTCTGTGTCTCTGTGTCTCTGTGTCTCTCTCTCTCTCTCACTCACACGCACACACACACCTTCAGTGTGATAGCAAAAAAGAGCCACATTTATTACACAGCTGTCTGTGTCTGTATGGAAGCTCATTAAGGACAAACTAAGTGGTAATCAATCAAGATTCTGAGCTGCAGGTCACCGTCACAGTCACGTTAACTGTCCGGGGCGTGCAGGGGCGACCACCCTGCCCCCCCATGGGAAATGTTCATGCTCAATTTATGTCCTAATGTCACATCAGAGGGACACTTAATTGGTGCCATCAGTGCCCCCTCATCTGTCCAGCTCCAGTTTGCGCCTCTGGTGTGTCCAGTCACACAGATATAAGCTCTGATTTGAAATAATTTCATCGCATAAAATTGCATAAATATCTCACATATTCCATCGCATTTTTTAAGAAAACGTGCCGCATAATCAAGGATTTTTGCCCGCAACAATCACTGTATTTAGAACAGCTGTCAGTGTTGTTAAATGTTCTCTATCACTGAGTATTATATTCAAAATTCTAATCTGGTGCTTCCTCAAATGTAATGGTGATACAATACAGGATCCTTCTACAGCCACACAGAAAAGGTTCCTCTTTCCATGTTCCACCAGGAACCTTTTCATCAACTGTACCTGCCCTTTAACCCGTGTAACTCAGGAAGTGCGCCGGGCTTTGAAGCAAATTGAACATAGCGGTCAAACGATGGAGTTTCAGCTCTTGTGTCCGAGACACACGTTTTCTTATAGGCTTACATGGCGGAAAATACGTCTTTAAATCAGTGCAGACGGCTGTAAATCAGTGGCAACGTGACATCATGACTTTGCGTAAACATACACGCCACTTTCTAAAGCCAAGTGGCGTGTCATCTGTACGCATTTTGAGCTATCCGGGTGTATGTCTACACCGCGTGTATGTCTACGCCGCGTGTATGTCTACCGTATACAGCGGACGGGTTAAGGCCCTTTTATGCTTGACGCGTTGGAGGTGGCGCGCACATTCGTGACATCAAAATGACGTAATTTCCGGCCGGCGCGTCCGATTTTCAGCGTGCGAGCGGAGGGCGCTACACCAGTCTATTTTTTTCAGCGGCGCCCCGACAAACCGGAAACAGGAAGCCTGAACGAGCTCCTGGGAAACCGGATGCCAGGACTCGCCGACTGACTGCAAGTCTCTCTGGTGAACTTACCGGGTTAAGATGAGTTATTTTTTTGTGAATGAAAGGCTCGATCTGACGAAGTAATTCAATTCAATTCAATTCAATTTTATTTATAGTATCAAATCATAACAGGAGTTATCTCAAGACACTTTACAGATAGAGTAGGTCTAGACCACACTATAATTTACAAAAAACCCAACAAGTCCCCCCAAGAGCAAGCACTAGTGCAACAGTGGCAAGGAAAAACTCCCTTTTAGGAAGAAACCTCAGACAGACCCAGGCTCTTGGTAGGAGGTGTCTGCTGGCCGTTGGGGTGCATCACAGTATAGTAAATAAACAGTGTTTAGAAAAAGTGGGTGTAGTAGTGCAGGGAGCAGCACGGCATAGCAGGGTATTTCTCAGCAGAACCACGGCAACAGCTGGAACCAAGATTTTGGTGCCATCCTAATCCCAGGATTTCATCCTGGGTGAAAAAGAAACAGAAAGACTAAAAAAAAAAAAAGTAGCTCACTGAATCAAATCGAAGCATTGACGGCACTGCTGCTGCCTGTTCTGCCGCCGTTTATCTTTTTCTTCTTCTTCTAGTCCTTAGAAAGAAAAACATCGGTAGCCTTTGCTCCTTAGCGCCACCGCTGTTCAGGAGAAGACTGCAACTAGCGCCGCGGCCACCACGCGCGAGTATAAATACTCACGGCGGTCCCGTGACGTCACGATTTCCGCACGCACTGTTGAAAGCGCTAGTATATCTGAGCCTTTAGGTTTAGTAAAAGAAGAACGGGACGGTTGGGTTTAGGAAACGTGACAGGTGGGACCTGATCCCCGGTCTCCTGGGTGAAAGTCCTGTGTTGTGTGACCCATCCAACCCCCCCGGGGGGGGGACCAACCTCCCTACGCGGATTTTCACCCTTTCATACTACTCGCTACGGCGTAAATTGACACGCAATCGCAAGGTAATGTAAGTCAATGGAGGCCAAACGGCGTTGATAAACACGCTTAAAAGCGAGTATGCGTCTTGATAACACGCCAATAATGGCGTACGGATTGGCGTGTCATACATAACGCCACTTCATCTGATCAGTCTGTCAGTGGATACATTTTAGCATCACAACCCCCCGCAAAATGACTCATTTTCCGGTCAGAATTGGATCCATTTGGTCCGATGACTTTTGGAAAGTCCAGAAGAGCGGCACGATGAAATCATTTAATCTCTGTTCAAGTTAGCATAGCGCTAAACAGGACGGCCTCTGGTGCACCGATTATATGAACAGTTAACTTCATGTAATTATTGTATGTGTCGTTTTTTATTTTATTTTTTTTACGGGGTGCAAATGTTCCACCAAAACAACTTCCTTCCAGAGACTATTTAGCAGAGCCACGGTCGCTGCGTCCGGTGCAAGACGATTGTGATTGGTTTAAAGAAATGCAAACAACC
The DNA here is from genome assembly GCA_023631565.1 of Gymnocephalus cernua. NCBI lineage: Eukaryota > Metazoa > Chordata > Actinopteri > Perciformes > Percidae > Gymnocephalus > Gymnocephalus cernua. The sequence goes on along the minus strand of CM042446.1, from coordinate 28,744,277 downwards.
CAGAGAGCGTTTTTTTTCTTTCTCTCTCCTATCCCAGAATGCATCTGTGGTGTAGCCAGACCTTACTGCGCAGCGCTGTGGAGACAGAGCTTGGCAATGCGAGACTATTGATCATTTACAGTACAAAAACATGAATCTCACACAAGGAGACGAGATGTATTGCACCAGCTCTATCTCCTAGCTTAGGGATCTTCAACAGGGGGGTCCGGGGCCCCTAGGGGGTCCTCAGAGTCAATGCAGGGGGGCCTCCAACTTATTGTTAATTTTTGAAGTTTTTTCAAAAGTTAAAAAGTCTTAACCGGAATCTAACATAATATATAAATCCCCACTGATGATGATAGGCATACTGGCCTGTAGGTAAGGTAGCCACTAAGCAGTCGCTCCAGAAAAACGCAGTTTTTTTGTGATTGTTGCGGGGAAAAGTCCTTGATTATGCGGCACGTTTTCTTAAAAAATGCGAAGGAATATGCGGGATATTTATGCAATTTTATGCGATGAAATTGCGGGAACTTGCAAAAACTGCGGTTTGATGAAAAAGAGAAAACAAAGTGATTCCCCCCCAACACCGTGTTCTCACTAGGTGAAATTATGTCACTTCATAACGTTCCCATGGCAACAGGGGAAAATGGCTGCTCTCGTGTGAAGTAAACGCAACATTTTTCAACTTCCTGCTGAGATATATGTGACTTTTTTTGCAACGAAAATGCGGTGATTATGAAATCATGCAAGCCCCGCATATTTTGCGCGGAAATCGGCAACTTATGCGGCGAAAGTGCGGCGTATTTGAAAAAATGCGCCCCCCCCCGCATAAATATGAGGACTTTGGCTGATTATGCATTGAATTAGGCCTATGTGATCGCGTAATCACGTTTTTCTGGAGGGACTGACTAATGCCATCCACAGACACAGTGGATCATAAGGATTGTGACACAGGCTATCCTACACATTATTATAAGCCCAGTTTAATATGCAACTTCATTTACACAAGATATGTAGTAGGGTCCCTGATGTGTCTCATATATTGTGTGTAAATTGAGGGACCCCCTGATGTGTCTCTCTTTAAGTTGAGGGGTCCTTGGCTTAAAAAACGAACCCCTGTCCTAGCTCATTTCCATCTGCAGTCCTGGTATATGAAAATAATCAGGACACTTAGGAGTGTGTTATTACTTTAATGCAATGGCTGCAAAAACAAAGTCAGAACTCAAAACATCCTTAGTCACGTTTCCGTCTGAACTTGCTCTCAAGTCTCGACACATGAATCACTCCGTGAGTGGAAAAACTAAATGTTATCTCACTTAACAAGCTAATAACTTTTAGTTGTGTGTTCTGAGCTGTAAACAGCAATTAATATAATGTGTCCATCTTCTGTGTGTGTGATGCCAGTACAGACAGTAAGCTCTCAGGACGCACCTGAATCAGTGATGTCATGCCAAGGCAGGCATTTCACACGTGTGTGTGTGTGTGTGTGTGTGTGTGTGTGTGTGTGTGTGTGTGTGTGTGTGTGTGTGTCTCTCTCTCTGTGTGTGTGTGTGTGTGTGTGTGTGTGTGTGTGTTACCCATGTGCTCTGATGATACGCCCGGAAATAGCGTCTCCCATCTTGTTGAAAACGGTTTTGTTGTCTGCACAGCTGATGAAGAACTGATTCTAAAAGACAGACACACACAGACACACACACACTAGACTGATTTGACAGATTGTGTTTCTGTGGCGCCATCCAGTGGCACCCAGGAGAGCTGCAGGAGGGAGAGGTTGGTGACGGTGGAGGGTTTCTGAGGACAAAGCTGTTTTCATCTTCATCACTGACATGTTTCTCACTTTGGTGACAGTGTGATTAAAAACCAGTGCAAAGAGAGACGAGACAAGAGAGAGAGAGAGAGAGAGAGAGAGAGAGAGAAGTATTCAGTGAGTGTAGAAGAAGAAGAAGAAGGAGGGTGATGATTTAGGTGTGATGAAGACGCTCACACATCAGACTGTTAAAATGTCTTTTATTTACTGAAATATTCCTGTGGTGACTTTTATCATGCAGGACATTGCTTAGCTTCCGTGTTGGTGCTCTTGCATCTCCGACCGCCATCTACTGAACCTTAGTGGTCCCCTAATACTGTATCTGAAGTCTCTTTTATATAGACCTTAGTGGTCCCCTAATACTGTATCTGAAGTCTCTTTTATATAGACCTTAGTGGTCCCCTAATACTGTATCTGAAGTCTCTTTTATATAGACCTTAGTGGTCCCCTAATACTGTATCTGAAGTCTCTTTTATATAGACCTTAGTGGTCCCCTAATACTGTATCTGAAGTCTCTTTTATATAGACCTTAGTGGTCCCCTAATACTGTATCTGAAGTCTCTTTTATATAGACCTTAGTGGTCCCCTAATACTGTATCTGAAGTCTCTTTTATATAGACCTTAGTGGTCCCCTAATACTGTATCTGAAGTCTCTTTTATATAGGCCTTAGTGGTCCCCTAATACTGTATCTGAAGTCTCTTTTATATAGACCTTAGTGGTCCCCTAATACTGTATCTGAAGTCTCTTTTATATAGACCTTAGTGGTCCCCTAATACTGTATCTGAAGTCTCTTTATATAGACCTTAGTGGTCCCCTAATACTGTATCTGAAGTCTCTTTTATATAGACCTTAGTGGTCCCCTAATACTGTATCTGAAGTCTCTATTATATAGACCTTAGCGGTCCCCTAATACTGTATCTGAAGTCTCTTTTATATAGACCTTAGTGGTCCCCTAATACTGTATCTGAAGTCTCTTTTATATAGGCCTTAGTGGTCCCCTAATACTGTATCTGAAGTCTCTTTTATATAGACCTTAGTGGTCCCCTAATACTGTATCTGAAGTCTCTTTTATATAGACCTTAGTGGTTCCCTAATACTGTATCTGAAGTCTCTTTTATATAGACCTTAGTGGTCCCCTAATACTGTATCTGAAGTCTCTTTTATATAGACCTCAGTGGTCCCCTAATACTGTATCTGAAGTCTCTTTATATAGGCCTTAGTGGATCCACCTATCACCATTTCTAGCCACTGGGGGACCATAGGCAGGCTGGGGGGACTCATATTAATGTTAAAAAAAACCTCATAAAGTGACATTTTCATGCCATGGGATCATGAAGCTATAACACACTGACTACGTAGAAGCAGCTCACACAAACAAACACACTGAGAAACATCTGAACTGTCCCTTTAAGAACAGCGCTCAAGTAAAATGTACTTTATTGTCCACCAGTAGCATGAATGACACACGGAGACCAGTTCCGTTATTACATCGTTTATTTATGCCATCATTTCACAAAAAGCGACGCATGACTTGATGATGCGGATCATTTAAGGGGGTCGCAATGGGGAAAAACAACAGTCTGTGCAAATAGTGCATTTTTTATAGAGACGCAGTGATTCAAGTGAGACAGAGAAAAGACAGGAAAACGTCAGTGTTTCTCCACACGGACACTTCAGGGTCAAGCTCCTTGGCGACCGCTGACCGTTCACACCTGCTATCAATCCGTGTGCATTGCATGCCTGCAAAAACTGTACACACATTTGTGGTTTAAATCAGGCTGTTCTCATGAAGCATTCGTACATAGAGCCACGAAAAGTAAAGCACTGTAATTCGTATGCATTCAACGTATTTACTGCTGTCAGCAGCACATTGACCGCTGCAGTTCGAGAGCGCTGTGGACCGTGTAGGGAGGATCGAGGGCAACAGTAGAAGAGCGACTTTTCCAAGTTCTGCGAGGTTAAATTACTGTTTTTGTCAACGGTGTCAAAAAAGGCTGTCTGTCTAAAATTCATACAAGCCCCTATGTGTATAATTTAGATGTGATTATACAGTAATAATGCCTGGTTCCAGCCATCATATTGTTTTGGTGATTAAAAAAGGTCTGGTGTTGTGTGCATTAGCTGCTATTTTCCCTGTTGGAAAACCAACCAAGAGCTCTGTAGTTGCGATTAAGAATGTAGTTATCTCCCTGTACCAGAGTCCATTACAAACGGCATCAAGCTTGAATGAGATTAATGCAGAAAATACAGAATAAGATCCGCTCTGATCTAAACGGCTGATCTAAACCACTAGGAGCTGCTAACTCCAACAAATCCTGCACATATCGGCTTATAAAAAAGCCAGCATTACTTGTTGGTTTGAGACAGAATGTGACCCCCAGTCCGTCACCTTCCTCTTTCTTTGTGTTGGCGTTCTAACCTCCGGCTGATTTCTGAGGACTCTGGTTAACTGCTCCTCAGATCTCTGCAGGGTAAATCCAGACAGCTAGCTAGACTATCTGTCCAATCTGAGTTTTCTGTTGCACGACTAAAAACTACTTTTGATCGTACACACGTTCCACCAAAACAAGTTCCTTCCTGAGGCTACTTTGCAGAGGCACCGTGGCTCCGTCCGGGGCTTATTGCGCCCAAGACGATTGTGATTGGTTTAGAGAAATGCCGATAAACCAGAGCACGTTTTTTCTCTCATCCCGGAATGCTGCGTGGACTAGCCAGACCCTCCTCCGCAGCGCTGTGGAGGAAGGTCTGGCTGCAAAATGCGAGACCGACCGCCGCCGATACGATGGAGCTCTGTAGCCGCCGTCACGTGACCAGCCGGCGGTCGCCTAATTTTATCATACGTATTGCTGTGCATACATTTTCGTACTATATCGTACATACCCGTTCATGAGAATGCGTTAATTAAACTAATCTTTGCTGATGATCTCATCCTGTCTCTGCAGGGCTAGTTCAGTTGTTCAATCTCTTTATAATCTCTGTTTTAGATGTAAACAGGCTGACATTGCACACAACATTTCGTTTGCCTTTTCAACAACAACAACAACAACTGTACTAAATCTGTTTTAGTTTTTTATATATATATATATATATATATATATATATATATATATATATATATATATATATATATACACAGCACAGTTCTAAATCTGAATTCATCACAAAGATTAGAAACATGCACCGGAGCAGGAGGTAGAAACACAGGGAGGTAGAGAGGGAGATTAAAAAGAAGAGCACATTTAAGGTCCCATTTTCCATAAGTATTAACAGAAGAGAAAGTTCAGGTGCATCTGGACGACCCACAGCACGCCGTTTAGCATCAACAATGTCCGTGGCTTCAAAGGCAATCATTCAGTTTGCAGAGTTCATGCTTTTTTTTTTTTATCTGTTTAATGGCAACGAGCTGCTGTCATGCTGTCAGCTACGAGCATCGTCTAATGCTTTTTTTGGGGGGGGTTGAATTTATAGCACAGAACAGCTTCATGCAGATCACTCACAGACCAACGAGGAAGACGCTAAGAAACATCGATGCTGCGTTTCAAACGGCTTCAAAATCGGAAATCTAGAGACGACCGTTTTCCAAAATACTGATGACCTGAGTTTAACCCTCCTGGTGTCCTCGGGGTCAAATTTGACCCATTTTCAAAACGTTTCCATATCAAAGATTTGGGTTTCTTTCAACCAAATTGTCAAAAAAAAAAGCAACGTGGACGGTTCCCTACAACGCTCTTCACACGTAAAATAAATGATCAGTTCACTACTTTCATTGAATTTGGGTGTTTTACTAAATTTTATAGCAATTAGGGGGAAAAATGATAAAAGAACGTTGAAAAAAAGTGACAAAAATGTCGTGAAAAAAGCTTCAAAAACGTGGGAAAAAAAACCAGAAACTTCAAATTGACAAAGCATTGAAAAAAAGTTGGAGAAAAGTCGGATTTGTTGTTTTTTCTTTTGTAAATTATAGAGTGTGGTCTAGACCTACTCTATCTGTAAAGTGTCTTGAGATAACTCCTGTTATGATTTGATACTATAAATAAAATTGAATTGAAAAAAGTGACACAAAAGTTGGAAAAAAATGACAAAAACGTCGTAAAAGCTTGAAAAATGCCGGGAAAAGTGACAAATCTCGGGAAAAAAGTGACAAAACCATCAGGAAAAGCGAAAAAAGTGTAAAAAAAAAAAAAAAAGCTCTAGTGACGACCAAAAAAAACAAAAGTTAGATTTTAAAATTTTGACCCAGAATAATTGAAAGTTGCACGGTCAACAGGAGGACAACACGTGGGTTAACAGTGTGAAAGCTGCACACCAATGTTTCTAACTTTTAAAATATTTGTTAATCTTTAACTTGAGTTAGATCTTTGAACTCATCAATATCTTAAACCTGCAGAAACACAGTTTTTGGTCACAGCCGCTTCAATCACTACGGTTACAAGCAGCCGATATCCGGGTTCTGGTCGGGTTAAGGTCGCTATTCTGGTTTCTGAAACATTCAGAATAACCCGTTTACATGCGTGAGCAGAGAGAGTTACTCCTGTATACGTGGAGTTTGTAATCAATCGGCAACATCCCGACGTAAACGGCGACGCGCGGTTAGCGTCTGGACGTACGGACGACCTTAAGACGCAATATGCGTCATTTCAACAAACACAACAACAACAAAAGACATTATATTCATGGTTTTCATCACACTAATGAAGAAACTGGTTTCCTCCTCGCTCCAAAAGTGTGGTGCTGTCTGCGTCTCGCCATGTTTCCCTCTACTTCTGGTTTACTTCTGGTATACTGCACGCGGGTTTTTGTTCCTCTACTCAAAATTCCTTGCGAATAGAACATGCGCAGATCAATGTTCCTTCTGATGGAGATATGCCGATACGCGTTTACATGACCAAATATTCGGGTTAGAAAAGGGGGAACCCGGCTGAACGAGGGAGAGAATATCATTGCAGTATCGAATAATTGGAGCCCAGACGCAATTTTGTAATTTTCTAAATTTCTGATTCTCTGAATAAAAACAGAAAATTGGAAAAACAGGTTAAAGATCCAATTTTTTAATTTGTCAAGGCGGAAAAAAAAAATGAAAAAATGGATATTTGAACCCATTTTTCCGTTTTTCCAAATGTCTGTTTGTGTTTAGAAAATTGAACTAATTACACGGACCAACCCAGGGGTCATATTCAGGTTTTTAAAAACAGGAATATGAGCATATTCGGGGTTTACATGGCCGTGCGCGACCGGGTTATTGCTAATATTCCGGTTTTTAACGGGTTTATTGGCTGCTTGTAAACGTAGTCAGCGTTTAAGTTGCCTGTTGCTAAGGAATTCCCGCTTTCTGACTTTGAATGAAACGCAGCATTGTAATAAACATTTCATGCGTGAATCTGTGGGTTATGTAGTTTAAAAATCAAGAACCGTAACACTTTATTCAAGTCTGTAATTTCTTTTGCAGTTTCCTGAAAAGGATAATTATTTGTACACACATAATTCCCAATAACTAAAAGTGCAATTTAGAGTCTTTTAGTCAAAATGAGAAATCAAAAAAAACTATTATATGGGAAGTAAAGTTTCCAATTATAAATGAGCAACATATTTACCAAAGCGTAGTAGTACTGCCACGCCTCAAAAAGAAAAATGTATGTATGATGGTTTTTTTAACGCTATAACAACATATTTTCATGTTATTACAACATACAAACTTATTGAGTTATAATTTATTGTTATAACATGAAACTTTTCACGTTATATATTATTATATATATATATATATATATATATATATATATATATATATATATATATATATATATATATATACTAAGGTGATACTGATATGTTTGTCTTTTTCAGGCGTGGCAGCACTACGCTAACGTACGCATCTTTACTTGGGTATAAAAAACAAAACAAAAAACATTTCCCCTATTCTGTTATTAGTTCTGAATTACAGTTCTTTCCAGAAAACCTCCCAGGAACTTGCAGACCCGTAACATAAAGCGTCACTTAAAGAACTACAAAGACCAGATCAGAGGATAAAAACAGGTCACTTAAGGCTGAATGTAGAACCCACAGCGTGAGGAATGTAAATGAATGTTATGTACTGCATTAACATCATCTTTGGCACTTGTGATTTCCTGTTTGACATAAATATTAAAAGCAGATATTCAGAGATACGAAACGTCCGACAGCTCCGTCCGGTTCTTCGTCCCCTACTCTGCACCGCCGTCTTCGTTAAAGTCTCTCTCTCTCTCTTTTTTCTCCTAGTGTCTTTGTCAAACTCTCAACACAGAAGAGTCAGAGCAGCGTTTGCCGGCCCTGGACGTTGCATAGCCGTGTTGGAGAATGAAGGAGCGAGACGGTTTTTTTTTTAAACTTAAAGGAGAACTCCGGCCAATTTTTACGTTAATCTCGCTAAATATAACTACGCGAGACCTGTCTATAGCAAAAACAGTTAGCGCAACAGCAGCTAGCTACATAGACGGAGCTGCTGCATACTGCTTAGCACGCTAGCTAGCTAGCTGTCGTCTGGGACGAGAGAGTATTCAGTCAGGCTTCAGTAATAATCATCATGCAGCAGTCCCAGCTAGCTACATAGACGGAGCTGCTGCATGCTGCTTAGCACGCTAGCTAGCTAGCTGTCGTCTGGGGCGAGAGAGTGTTCAATCAGGGTTCAGTAATAATCATCATGCAGCAGTCCCAGCTAGCTACATAGACGGAGCTGCTGCAGCTAATGCCCACCGCTCCCATTCCCATTCCATACTACTCTCCAACGCCAGATGTATCGCACACAAAATTGATATATATCATATATATATCCATATATATGCTACAAATACACAAGGGACTGCTGCATGATGATTATTACTGAAGCCTGACTGAACGCTCTCTCGTCCCAGACGACAGCTAGCTAGCGGTCGTCTGGACTGAACGCTCTCTCGTCCCAGACGACAGCTAGCTAGCTAGCTAGCATGCTAACAGGGTAGGTGGATGTTGAAAATGCATCTTGTTGTCATGTAAGGACCCTGTTCATGTTACACAGACATTTTAATTGGATTTTGTGTCCTGTTAAGATACGCAAAGGCACTATTTAGCTTATGCCCCCATAACTGCTGTTTAGCTAAGTGGCATTAGCTGCAGCAGCTCCATGTAGGTAGCTGCTGCTGCAGCTAATTGTTTTTGCTATAGACAGGTCTCGCATAGTTATATTTAGCAAGATTAACGTAAACATTGGCCGGAGTTCTCCTTTAAGGAGTAATAGCCTGTTGGTGAGGGGTGCAGGGGTGCATGGGGGGGGGGGGGGGGGGGCGTGTCGGGCCTCGGAGTTGATCACTTCCATTTTTCCTTCTTGTAAACATGAGGTCCAGGTTGTCAAGTTCAGTGTCTGCTGGTCCACTTCTCTCCATGTCTGCATGTACATGTGTGTGTTAGCATGTGTGTGTTAGCACAACAATGTGTCTCAATAAGAGTCTCCGCGATTTCACAATGAAAGTGGCTGAATCTCACTTCTCTTAATTGATAATCTCCTCGCTCCTCGCCTGGACCGGAAGTCCTTCCGTCCTTCCTTCGTGAAGGCCGTCTCACAGCTCTTATTCCTGTCCCGAGGAGCGAGGACAGATAGAGGGAGGATGGAGGAGGGATCTCTGAGGAGCTATGATCGAGGACACAGAGAGCATGCAGTCTTCCCAGAAAGACGTGCAGCCGAAAGCCGTTGCCGACTCCGCCCCAAACAGCTGACGAAGTCACGTGACGCTTCGGAGGAAAGGACGTCTCATCCCCCTGAAAAACACATTTCCTCGTTTCCTCTCGTCACGAATGATTTCCTTTGCGTCTCTCTCACGTTTCCTCGGTGGGACAGACTACGACGCGAGGAAGGGAAGCAAGTGGAGGAACCAGGGATGCAGTTTAAAGGAACACGCCGACTTATTGGGACGTTAGCTTATTCACCGTAACCCCGACAGTTAGACGAAGTCGATACATACCCTTCTCATCTCCGTGCCTGTCGTAACTCTGTCTGACGGCTCCACCATTAGCCTAGCACAGATCCTGGAGGTAACGGCTCCATCTAAAATAACACCAACATGTTCCTATTTACATGTTGTGATTTGTATAGTCACAGCGTGTACAAATAACAAGGTCACTTGAGACACAGCCATCTTCTAACCGTATACAAACTGGGAACTATATTCTCAGAAAGGCGAAGCACTGCTACTTGGGCGGAGTAATATGCGAACACGTTGGTGTTATTTTGTCACTTATTGGGAGCAGAAGGCTAGATGGAGCCGGTTACCTCCAGGATCTGTGCTAAGCTAGGCTAGATGGAGCCGGTTACCTCCAGGATCTGTGCTAAGCTAGGCTAGATGGAGCCGGTTACCTCCAGGATCTGTGCTAAGCTAGGCTAGATGGAGCCGGTTACCTCCAGGATCTGTGCTAAGCTAGGCTAGATGGAGCCAGTTACCTCCAGGATCTGTGCTAAGCTAAGCTAACGGTGGAGCCGTCAGACAGAGTTACGACACGCACGGAGATGAGAAGGGTGTGTATGGACTTGTCTAACTGTCGGGGGTTACGGTGAATAAGCTAATGTCCCAATAAGTCGCTGTGTTCCTTTAAGGAAAGTGAGATTCAGCAACTATGTGTTATTTAAGCGAGTGGGATGTTGTTCATGTGCATTCAGCAGCACTGCTGACACAGAGGCTTTGTTCACAACCTCAGCTGATGCCATTTTGGAAGTCATTTTGGCTGCAAACAGAACAGCAAACTGATGCTCTTTTTCTAAATAATGAGAACATGTCACGCTCTGGGAGTTTCCTCATCTTGTGGGACCAGCAGCTGTGACTCCAAACATTATCTTAAAGGAAAACTACGGGTTGTTACACCTAAGGGTTTATTTTTGAAACTCCTCATATTGGTCCTAAAATAGTTATAGCAAAAATATTTTTTTGTTGTTGGTACCAACAGGGTCGAGGCTTGAAGTAGAGCTGCAAAGATTAATCAATTAATCGATTAGTTGTCAACCATTAAATAAATCGCCGAGTATTCTGATAATCGATGAATCGATTTTGAGTAATTTATTATAAAAAAATAAAATCTAAAATGTGAATATGTTCTAGTTTCCTGCCCCTCCAGAAAAACGTGATTATGCAATCGCATAATTCAACGCATAATCAGCCAAAGTATGCATATTAATGCAGGGGCCGCATTTTTTCAAATACGCCGCACTTTCGGCGCATAAATTGCCGATTTCCGCGCAAAATATGCGGGGCTTGCATGATTTCATAATCCCCGCATTTTCGTTGCAAAAAAGTCACATATATCTCAGCAGGAAGCTGAAAAATGTTGCGTTTACTTCACACAAGAGCAGCCATTTTCCCCTGTTGCCATGGGAACGTTATGAAGTGACGTCATTTCGCCAAGTGAGAACACGGTGTTGGGGGAATCACTTTGTTTTCTCTTTTTCATCAAACCGCAGTTTTTGCAAGTTCCCGCCATTTTTGCAAGTTCCCGCCATTTTTGCAAGTTCCCGCAATTTTTGCAAGTTCCCGCAATTTTTGCAAGTTCCCGCCATTTTTGCAAGTTCCCGCCATTTTTGCAAGTTCCTGCAATTTCATCGCATAAAAATCCTGCATATTCCATCACAGTTTTTAAGAAAACGTGCCGCATAATGAAAGATTTCTGCCCGCAACAATCACCAAAAAACTCTGCGTATTTCTGGAGGGACTGGTTATTTAATGTATACTCTCTATCTATCTATCTATCTATCTATCTATCTATCTATCTATCTATCTATCTATCTATCTATCTATCTATCTATCTATCTATCTATCTATCTATCTATCTATCTATCTTATGGCGATCAGTTAAGAATCCCGCCTACTCGGGGGAAACGAAATAGAGAAAACTACTAGTACCAAAGGTGAGTTGAGCCGAACCGTGCAGAGGCAATTCGGCATAAGTAGGTCAGACATTTGCATTTTATAACCAAACGTTACATACGGAAAATAAACTCTCGAGCCGTCCTTTAAACTCTAAAAGGCCAGACTTCGCCAACATCAAAGGTTATTTACTGCACTCTGCTTTTTTCTTCAGCTTTCGAATCACATTTGAGCAGCAAATGTTCAACGGGCCAGTGTCAGTCCGCAGACCACGGGTTGGGAACCACTGTAGTGCAGAACTTCAGAAAACCCCTTGCCCGGGCGGCTCGCCAACAAACTGTTGTTAGTCGTTTTGTAACTATAATTTTTTTTAAAAGGAGTAAATAAATAAAAACAGTGGCAGGTTTTAAAAGAAGAAGAGGCTGATCAGCTGTTTTCAGCCAATAGGACCTCCAAACTGGCACCAGTCAGTCTTCCACGAGCTGCGTGTGAACACATGAACACACACAGGCGGGTCTCTCTCCGTCTCAGGTCCAGGTCTCCATGGGCACCATGGCCTCCTTGGAGCCGATAGGGGGGAGCAGGTTCTGCTCGCACAGGAACTGGAGAGGGAACTGGACCGCGAAGCCGCGGATCTTCTTCAGCTCTTCGTGAGCCTTGGCCGGGTCCTGCCGGTCCAGGCCCAGCTTGGCCAAGTAGCCCTCTAGCTCCAGGATGTTTCGCACGTCGCTGGACGGAAGAACGCGGAAAACCTGAAGAGAAGAGGGACGGACAAGTCAGAGAGAGGACCACGGGATTTTTATCTGGTTCTGAACTCAAGTTTGTCTATATTTATTCTGTTTTTCTTATAATATATTCTGTTAATACACTGCGTATATCTATATTATTCTTACTACTGTTATAATGTTACTGCTACTACATAGCACATATTTTAGGCCTGTCACGATAACAAATTTTGCCGGACGATAAATTGTCCCAGAAATTATTGCAATAAATGTAAATGTAAATGTACTGTATTTATATAGCGCTTTTTCCAGTCTTATCAACTACTCAAAGCGCTTTACATAGTAGAGGAACCATTCACCATTCACACACACATTCACACGCTGAGGCCGCGTCTGCCGTACAAGGCGCCACTAGCTCATCAGCAGGCAACTCGGGGTTCAGTGTCTTGCCCAAGGACACTTCGACATGGGACTGCAGGGCTGGGGATCGAACCACCAACCTTCCGATTGGCAGGCAATCACTCTACCACTGAGATAAAGATAATATTCTGAGACCATTTTCATCTAATATAATGATAATAATATATAAGTAATAATAATGCAGGTACACCTTTTCAAAGATCAATAAACTTTTATTTCTAAAGAATATTTAAATCATTTTAAATGTCCACAATAAATGAACAACACAATCAAAAACAATAAATAATAAGCCGTGGTGATGTCATTTTATGGCTCGCGCACCTCGCTCCGGGAACATCGCAACTACCATAAACTAAGATTAGCCCCCCCCAGTTACTAGCTACATTAACCTTCATCCTGGACTTTACATCTGCCCATTGCATATACTATATATTCTTTGCACATGCTGCACTCATCCCATCTCATATTAAGGATTAATATGTTTGTTTATGTTTGCCCCATTCACCACGGCAGTATATTTATTGCTGAAATGAAGCTTTTGTCTGATGGTGACTGTGACTATGAGACTGACCTTCTGGTAAATGGAGGCGTTGCGAGCGCAGGTGGCCATCCAGACCTCCTTGTAGAACTGGTCACTGACGGGATCCGACACGTCGATGGAGGGATCGGTGTGAACGCCCAAAATCATCCTGAGACAGAGAGACAGAGAGAGAGAGAGAGAGACGGAGAGAGAGAGAGAGAGAGACAGAGAGATGGAGAGAGAGAGAGAGAGACAGAGAGAGAGAGAGAGAGACGGAGAGAGAGAGAGACAGAGAGATGGAGAGAGAGAGAGAGAGAGGGAGACAGAGAGAGAGAGAGAGATGGAGAGAGAGAGACAGAGAGAGAGAGAGAGAGAGAGACAGAGAGAGAGACAGAGAGAGAGAGAGACAGAGAGAGAGACAGAGAGAGAGACAGAGAGAGAGATGGAGAGAGAGAGAGAGAGAGATGGAGAGAGAGACGGAGAGAGAGAGAGAGAGAGAGACGGAGAGAGAGAGAGACAGAGAGATGGAGAGAGAGAGAGAGAGAGAGAGGGAGACAGAGAGAGAGAGAGAGACAGAGAGAGAGACAGAGAGAGAGATGGAGAGAGAGAGAGAGAGAGATGGAGAGAGAGACGGAGAGAGAGAGAGAGAGAGACAGAGAGAGAGAGAGAGAGAGACAGAGAGAGAGAGACGGAGACACAGAGAGAGACAGAGAGAGAGATGGAGAGAGAGAGAGAGAGAGATGGAGAGAGAGAGAGAGAGATGGAGAGAGAGACGGAGAGAGAGAGAGAGAGAGACAGAGAGAGAGAGACGGAGACACAGAGAGAGAGAGAGAGAGACGGAGAGAGAGAGAGAGAGATGGAGAGAGAGACGGAGAGAGAGAGAGAGAGAGACAGAGAGAGAGAGACGGAGACACAGAGAGAGACAGAGAGAGACGGAGAGAGAGAGGGGGAGAGAGGGGGAGATGGTTAAGAGACATGAAGACACACAGACGGCACCAGAAAGGGAAACGCTGAAACTCTGCAGGATGTTGCGAGCCGTGACGATGACATCGCCACGGTTACTTAAAGAAGACAAAAGTCCAATAAACTCTCATCTGTCGTCTCGGATCTGTTCTCATCATTGTAGACCAGGGGTCTCAAACTCCATTAACCTGGGGGGGGCGCTGGAGGTAGAGTGAGGGTCAGACTGTATTCCACAAAAGTTATTCTTCATTTCTCTAAATCTTGTTGCCTGAATAGACATTTTTTAAGCTTGCCGACCCTTTTCTTTCTCTCCTCTCCCTGGGTTTTTATAAACTCCTCAGCACGTCTAGTTGAGTAATGACGTAATGATGTTATATTCCTCGTACGCCGCAACTTTCTCTGTGCACATGAGACACGTAGGGGTCACCCTGTGCTCCACAAACATATTATTCCACCTCCCACTTTCCCCTGAAATTGCCCGTGTGCTCGTCGCCAACCTCTTCTTCACGGCTCGTTGTGAGAGAGACGTGACTGGAACTGGGTGATGGCGTATACTTATATATATTTTCCGTCAATCCGGAACACGTTTCGACCAAGTGACTAACGTTGATACTTCCCCAGGTACTTCGTGGTACTACTTGGCTATATCTTGACTAACCCTAACCGTACCCTATAATAATCATATAATAATGATTAAAAAAGTAAATAAAAGCGTGGCACACACGACTCAGAACAACGCACTAACACTGAACTTTGATGTGAAGTAGGGGGCCACAAAATATCATCCCGCGGGCCTCAATTGGCCCCCGGGCCGCGG
Organism: Gymnocephalus cernua; assembly: GCA_023631565.1. NCBI lineage: Eukaryota > Metazoa > Chordata > Actinopteri > Perciformes > Percidae > Gymnocephalus > Gymnocephalus cernua. The sequence continues at coordinate 28,729,185 of CM042446.1, read as the reverse complement.
GTTTGAGACCCATGCTGTAGACCACATGTGTCAAACTCGTGGCCCGAGGGCCAAATCCGGCCCCTCGCAGGTTTTGATCCGGCCCGCATTTCAATTTAGGTTCACAATAAATTTAGGCCCACCTAGTTTTTGTCACCTTTTTCCGGCTTTAGGCACTTTGTTTTAACATTTTTGACGCTTTACTCAATGTCTTGGCACTTTTTCGGAAGGTTTTGGTGTTTTTTGTGATATTTTTTTCACTTTTTCAGGCAATTTTGATGCTTTTTTTCGTCCTTTTTTGGCGCTTTTTTCAATGTGTTTGTCGCTGGCTGAAGAACTTCAAGAGGCCCAAAATGTAAGTGAGAAGACTACAGTATATGAGACATGCAGTAATACAGTCAAAATAAATGTCAATAAACTCTACGTCTGGCCCTTGATGTGATTCTCATTTTCCAGTGTGGCCCTCTGGGAAACTGAGTTCGACACCCCTGCTGTAGACCCTTTGATACAGTCAGCTACAAGTGTTCAAATCATTGTACGTTGTTCACGTTGTGCTGATTCCTTCATAAAGCAGCTGAAGACCAGAGTCTGATTTGATGTACTTATGTTTTTCTTTTGTATTCTTACGTCTTTTATTAATTGTATATTATAATCGACTTACTTACTTACTCTCTACATGAGAAAATGAGATGTACATTTAAGACCCACTGTGTACCTGTTACACTAAACTAGCATTAAGGACTCTATAATGATGACATAATGATATAAAGACTAAATAAATCATCACTGCTGCATGCAAATACAAAATAACAAACAAATATTGCTGCAGTGTAAAAAGTCGCTGCAAAGATGAATCCATTAATTGTCAACTATTAAATTAAATTAGTTTGAGTCATTTTTATGAAAAAGTAAATAAGTATTCTTTGATGTCAGCTGGTTGAATGTGAATATTGTTGTAGTTTCTTCTCTCCTCTGTGACAGGAAACTGAATATCTTTGAGTTGTGGACACAACGAGACATTTTAGGACGTCGTCTCGGGCTTTTTGGGAAACACTGATCCACGTTTTTCACCGTTTTCGGACATTTTATAAACCAAAACAACTAATCGATTCATCGAGACAAATATCAACAGATTAATTGACAATGAAAATAATCTTTAGTTGCAGCCGTACATACAGTAAGTGTTGATGCAAGATTTCTCTTTCCACTAAACTCCTCTTATATCATGTTAAATATCTTTTAACTGTCACCTTAATTTAAATCTGCAAAAATGCACCACAGACAGACAGACAGACAGGTAGAGAGACAGATAGACAGACAGAGACAGACAGAGAGACAGACAGACAGACAGGTAGAGAGACAGATAGACAGACAGAGACAGACAGACAGAGAGACAGACAGACAGACAGACAGACAGAGAGACAGACAGACAGACAGACAGAGAGAGACAGATAGACAGACAGACAGATAGACAGACAGATAGACAGACAGACAGACAGACAGACAGACAGACAGCCAGACAGACAGACAGACAGAGAGACAGACAGACAGATAGACAGACAGACAGACAGACAGACAGAGAGACAGACAGACAGAGAGACAGACAGAGAGACAGACAGACAGAGAGACAGAGAGACAGACAGACAGACAGACAGAGAGACAGACAGACAGACAGACAGAGAGACAGACAGACAGACAGACAGACAGACAGACAGAGAGACAGACAGACAGACAGACAGACAGACAGACAGACAGAGAGACAGAGAGACAGAGAGACAGAGAGACAGACAGACAGACAGACAGAGAGACAGACAGACAGACAGACAGACAGACAGACAGACAGACAGACAGACAGAGAGACAGACAGAGAGACAGACAGACAGACAGACAGACAGACAGACAGACAGAGAGACAGAGAGACAGAGAGACAGAGAGACAGACAGACAGACAGACAGAGAGACAGACAGACAGACAGACAGACAGACAGACAGACAGACAGATAGAGAGAGAGAGACAGACAGACAGATACACAGACAGACAGATAGATAGAGACAGACAGACAGACAGACAGGTAGAAAGACAGATAGATAGATAGATATTCAGGATGTTTCTGTACTTGAAGCACTCGAGGCGGAGCTGCAGAGCGTATTTTCCAGCTTGGTACTCCTGGCCGTCCATCACCGCGGTAACCGTCTCCGAGTCCTCCACGATCACGGCCACCTCGCTGTCTCTCTTTCCCAGCATGCTCCGGTCGTTGATGTTGGCAGAACCTGCAGGAACACGAGGGAACGAGAAGACGAGTGAGACCCCAGAGTCGGCCAGCAGGCGGCGCTGCAACACCTGAACTCAGACTCTCCACGTCTTCAAAGATCAACGTCATCTAACGTTAAATACCCGGGTCTCCTCTCATGTAAATATCTGTCTGGAATCTGTGAGCAGAGTTAAGTTACTTCTGTTTCGACTGGATACGTTTGGTCTATTTTTGCTTGCTTGTTGTTTTTAAGTTGGGGGGGCTGAAAGTGTTCTGTGTTGTCATCCAAAATCCATGAACAAAATCATATATTTATGCAAATGAAGAAGATGAACGAGAGGAAAATACACACAATTCAGATACTCCAAAGAAACCTCATAAGTAAAACATACCGTTCATCATCTTTGACAATATGTGGAGATCTTTTATGGTGTTCTTAGAGGGGAGGAAAGCATTGGAGGCATGCTCTCTGTGTGTGTCAACCATCAACAAATGAATATTGTTACGTATGCTTCGTTATATTTGGAGTGCTTTTCTCTTCAGGATGGGTTAACATTTGGACCACCGGTGATTCTTAAGGATGATTTATACTGACTTACTGTACCAAATATCGCTTGTTTCAGCCCTGGCATATTTGTTTATTTTATTGACGATGAGCCTTACTGTGACAGTTCTGATTTGCACCTGTATTATTTGTTGTAGTGTGACTATTTTCTAAAAATTAATAAACACACTTGTTAAAAAAACAAACAAAAAAAAACATACCGTTCATACAATATTTAACATCAGAATTAATTACTCCAAAACACGTCTCCACTCTCAAATTAAGGGCATGAAAGTTCATGATTTCTTTATTTATAGATATAGAAATAAGTGTGTAGTGCCTGTCCCTGTTGGTGCTGGGCCTTCTGTCTCCCCCGGTCTCCCCCAGTCTCCCCCGGGGTGGTGTGTGTGTGTGTGTGTGTGTGTGTGTGTGCGTGCTGACCCGACCTTCCTAGAGACCAAAATGTATCTTCCGTGTAATTTATTATTTTACTAATCTGCGGCTGCTATTTTAATTGGGATTCTTTTAAACTTCTTTTGTAATAAAACCAAGACCTATTTTCGTACAATATTTGTCTCCTGAGTTGGTCACACAACACATTAACCAGTCCCTCCAGAAAAAACACAGAGTTTTTTTTGTGTGATTGTTGCGGGCAAAAATCCTTGATTATGCGGCACGTTTTCTTAAAAAATGCGATGGAATATGCGGGATATTTATGCAATTTTATGCGATGAAATTGCGGGAACTTGCAAAAACTGCGGTTTGATGAAAAAGAGAAAACAAAGTGATTCCCCCCCAACGCCGTGTTCTCACTAGGCGAAATGACGTCACTTCATAACGTTGCCATGGCAACAGGGGGAAATGGCTGCTCTCGTGTGAAGTAAACGCAACATTTTTCATCTTCCTGCTGAGATATATGTGACTTTTTTTGCAACAAAAATGCGGGGATTATGAAATCATGCAAGCCCCGCATATTTTGCGCAGAAATCGGCAATTAATGCGGCGAAAGTGCGACGTAATTTGAAAAAATGCGGCCCCCCCCCCCCCCGCATAAATATGCAGACTTTGGCTGATTATGCGTTGAATTATGCGATCACATAATCACGTTTTTCTGGAGGGAGTGGTTAATTAACCTATTTTAGGGGTTTAAAGGGTTCCTCCTGACCCTCAACAGGAGGCGGTTGTCGAGTCTAAAGGGTTTATGTGCTCCGGCACATATTTCTATTTTATAGATATGTTTATTTTTTGAATGATCAGTCCGACTGGCTCGGTCGGCCGTGGGGTTGGTGCGTCGGAGCCTTTAGGCCGCCCACACGTAATTGTAGGCCCAGTTTAATTAATTTAACTTAATTGTATAGGCCTACGTAGTAGGGGGTCCCTGTTCAGTCCCTCTCTCAGTTAAGGGGTCCTTGGCTTGAACAACGTTGAAGACCCCTGCTTTGGGGTATCTGGAAAGCTCAAGTAGAAAAACACCAATATGATCAGTAGAAACACACCGTCTGAAAGCTGCGGCTGCTGTTATCTGCTGCTAGAACTGACTGTTTATTTTTAGCCTGACTGGCTGCAGCGGAAGCTGAAACCTCACCACAACCCACACGCTATATATATATATATATATATATATATATATATATATATATATATATATATATATATATATATATATATGACATTTTCAGGTTTTTAAAATGTTTCTTATCATGTAGTTTTTATCATGTAGTGTGACCGAGGCGTCTAGCACGTCTAGCAGTCAGTGAAGCGGCCACAGAAAATACGTAAAGTACCGATGATGACGGTGTTGTCGTCGGCGATGAGCATCTTGCTGTGGACGTAGATGAGCTCGGTGACCAGCTTCCCCTCCAGCTCGGCGTGAGTCCTCAGACCGGCGAAGGAGATGAAGTTGATCCACTGGTCGTCCACTGGAAACCACAGACACACAGTCAGAGTCACAACACGGGAGGAGATCGGCAGAGGCAGTTAGAGCGCATTATTGTCTTTAGAGCTGTAATCGGGCCTAAAAAACGCACACGCACAGCTCTTTTGGCCTTTTGTCAAATGTGGCTACATACAGCCAGTCCAACATGGACCCACAAGGTTCTCTGACTTACTCTCTCTCCGGAGCTGGGAGATGATGGAGTGTTCTCCTCTGTTCATGGTCCTGCAGGGGACGGAGGGAGACAGGTGGATGAGCAGCACATCCACACACACACACACACACACACACACGCACGCACACGCACACACACACACACACACACACACATTCCTCACAATACAAGCCTCTGTGTGTCGCTGTGTTTGACCGGGGAGGGTTGAGCCAGTGTTTACTCAAGAATACAGGCAATGAATGTCAGCATGGAAAGGAATGGCACGCACGCACACACACACACACACACACACACACACACACACACACACACACACACACACACACACACACACACACACACACACACACACACACACACACACACACACACACACACACACACACACACACACAGGGTTTACAGCCCTGTTGTTAAAGAGTTAAGGTGTGGTGGTAATCTATCACTGGCTCCTCCCACTAACCCTCAACAAACAAACTCAAACAGCAGGTGGCTTCATGGCAGCTTTCTCGTAACAGGAACACACGCACACACACACACACACACACACACACACACACACACACACACACACACACACACACACACACACACACACACACACACACACACACACACACACACACACACACACACACACACACACCTGTAGTTGAAGTGCATGATAGCCTGGAGGGCGCTGCCCCCTCCGGTGCTGATGTCTCCTTCGAAGCCCGGCAGCAGCGGCGTCACCACGTACACTCGGTACCTTTTGCCCTCCCTGAAAACATTTTAAACCAGACAGAGACGACCTTGTTAATGTTATTATAATATGTATTTATTTGACAGCTGAAGTAGGAGTCCAAAGCAAAAGGCACAGCGAGGACGGGGGGAGCGATAACAACTCCTCAGATGCTGACTTAGGCGTCCTGCACACTGCCTGCGTGGCGTGAGCGTGGCACGGCGGCTGCGTGGCGTTTTCTATGTCTTTGCACACCAGAAACGTGTCTGAGGCGGCGCTGCTGCTGCTGCTGCTAGCCTTGTCTGAACAAATGGATGTTTCCCATAAACATAAATATATACTGATCTGATTACAGCATTTGGTTCTATATTGACAGGTGCAATATCTAAATAATTATTTATTATTATCATTTTAAATTACATTTATATATCTGCATTTATGTCAAAACCTCGAGACTTTCAAACATCAACATGTCATTTATTAAATGTATTTGTGTCAAAATGACATATAAACATCTTTTCCTATTCTATTTTGCCTGGAAACGCTTCCAACACGGTTGCGTGTCGCGTGAAAAATAGCCGTCGCTCCTATTTCTAGCATTCATGCGTTTGTTTTTCCTGAGACGTGCGTGTCACGCAGGCAGCGTGCACGCTCTAACCTGTTAACATGGGAGGCGAAATAAAAACAGACACGGCACGCAGCTGACACGCTCACGCCACGCAGCTGACACGCTCACGCCACGCAGCTGACACGCTCACGCCACGCAGCTGACACGCTCACGCCACGCAGCTGACACGCTCACGCCACGCAGCTGACACGCTCACGCCACGCAGCTGACACGCTCACGCCACGCAGCTGACACGCTCAGGCCACGCAGCTGACACGCTCACGCCACGCAGCTGACACGCTCACGCCACGCAGCTGACACGCTCACGCCACGCAGCTGACACGCTCACGCCACGCAGCTGACACGCTCACGCCACGCAGGCAGCGTGCAGGAGGCTATTAATTATCAGAACAAATAAGAAGCACCACACCACGTTCACGGTGTTGTTGAGGCTGACGCACTGCATCAGTCTGGCTCGTATCTTTTGTTTGGGAAGTTTAGGAGGCGGGCGCTTCAGTTCATCCGACAACAGACTCATTCAGAGACGGAGAGAACAGAGAAACTGGAGCGAAAGAAGACACTCCCAACCAGCAAGTTTATTTCAACAATGATTTCCGTTATATCAGCTTACACCGATACTAAGAGAAACAAGACAGACGAACAACCCTGGATTGTTTATACCAAAGAAATGTGTTTGTGTTTTTGTGTGTGTGTTTTTGTGTGTGTGTGTGTGTGTGGTTTGTTTTCCTGCATTTAGTGCAGGATGTGTGTTCGCTGATATAAGCTCTGATGTCCCGGACAGCAAAACATTAGGCTGAACTTTAAATAGGAAAATACTTAAATTAATCTTCACAGAGGCCAAAGTCAAACACAAAATATGATGCAAAATCAGTCTATTAGTTGCATACACTGTGTGTGTGTGTGTGTGTGTGTGTGTGTGTGTGTGTGTGTGTGTGTGTGTGTGTGTGTGAACAGGTCCTGTGTTTCTGGTAAATCATTTCCTGATAAGCCAGAGAACACATACACAGAGACAACGTGTGGCAATCATTTCAAGGTAACGCTTAATATACACAGCAGCCATACAAAAGTTTACAAAGTGTGTGTTACTCTAATTAAATATTTGCGTGTGTGTGTGTGTGTTACCTATGTGCTCTGATAATGCGCTCGGCAATAGCGTCTCCTATCTTGTTGAAAACAGTTTTGTTGTCTGCACAGCTGATGAAGAACTGATTCTGCAAGACACACACACACACACACACACACACACACACACACACACACACACACACACACACACACACACACACACACACACACACACGTCTATAAATGAACAACAACTTTCATTTGTTCTGGTCTTGAGTCACTTTTCTGCGCCGAACAATGACAAAAACAAACGTCTTTTGCATGTCAGACTAAAATTCATTCTTCGATTGCTTTTCTAGAAACTAAGCCCTACACAGCCCTATGTTCCCACAGCCCAATGTTCCCATAGCCCTATGTTCCCACAGCCCAATGTTCCCATAGCCCTATGTTCCCACAGCCCTATGTTCCCACAGCTCAATGTTCCCACAGCCCAATGTTCCCACAGCCCTATGTTCCCACAGCCCAATGTTCCCATAGCTCTATGTTCCCACAGCCCAATATTCCCACAGCCCTATGTTCCCACAGCCCAATGTTCCCACAGCCCTATGTTCCCACAGCCCAATGTTCCCACAGCCCTATGTTCCCACAGCCCAATGTTCCCATAGCTCTATGTTCCCACAGCCCTATGTTCCCACAGCCCAATGTTCCCATAGCTCTATGTTCCCACAGCCCAATATTCCCACAGCCCTATGTTCCCACAGCCCTATGTTCCCACAGCTCTATGTTCCCACAGCCCTATGTTCCCACAGCCCTATGTTCCCACAGCCCAATGTTCCCACAGCCCAATGTTCCCACAGCCCTATGTTCCCACAGCCCTATGTTCCCACAGCCCTATGTTCCCACAGCCCAATATTCCCACAGCCCTATGTTCCCACAGCCCTATGTTCCCACAGCCCTATGTTCCCACAGCTCTATGTTCCCACAGCCCTATGTTCCCACAGCCCTATGTTCCCACAGCCCAATGTTCCCACAGCCCTATGTTCCCACAGCCCTATGTTCCCACAGCCCTATGTTCCCACAGCCCTATGTTCCCACAGCCCTATGTTCCCACAGCCCAATGTTCCCACAGCCCTATGTTCCCACAGCTCTATGTTCCCACAGCCCTATGTTCCCACAGCCCTATGTTCCCACAGCCCTATGTTCCCACAGCTCTATGTTCCGACAGCCCTATGTTCCCACAGCCCTATGTTCCCACAGCCCTATGTTCCCACAGCCTTATGTTCCCACAGCCATATGTTCCCACAGCCCTATGTTCCCACAGCTCTATGTTCCCACAGCCCTATGTTCCCACAGCTCTATGTTCCCACAGCCCTATGTTCCCACAGCCCTATGTTCACACAGCCCTATGTTCCCACAGCCCTAAGTTCCCACAGCCATATGTTCCCACAGCCATATGTTCCCACAGCCATATGTTCCCATGTTCTATGATGTAGAACTGTGGTTAACCTGTGGGACCGGCACATGCTGCTGTTAGCTGGTGCTTTTGTTCCGGCTGTACAGGAGACGGTGAAGTACCTCTATGTAGATGAAATGCTGGCTGTTCTGGATGGCGTGGATGTAGGCGTTGTGGATGGACTCCTCGTGGTATTTGATGCCAGCGGACCAGTCGCAGGCCGAGCGAAGGACCTGAGGGAACGGAGACCAGTGAGTTTTTGGGAGGGACAACCATTGTGTAAATAAAAACTTCAACTTACAAACAGGAAAGTTAGTTTCATCTTCGACTAAATGTTTGCGTTTGACTCTTGAGACTCTGGAATGTGACAGTGCTCCACTTACTTCTGCACTGCAGAGCAGCAACAAAACAAAATACTTTTCTGACACAATTCGACACAACATACTGAATCAGTAATGTAAAAGTAAAAGAAAAGCTAGACTTTTCTTGCGTTAGCATACAAGAAATTAACATTACCTTTATGGTTTTGTCCCAAAAAAAATGTACACAAGCAGACAACCTTTGGAAAAATATGGAGTTGTATGCTTGAAGTAGTTTTACTAAAAGATTAGTAGATTAAACTAGTTTTACACTTAATTTTGGAAGTCATGGTCAATAAACCTAATTTATATTAAATATGCCTACAAAACCCAGAAATTATGAATTATTGTAGTTTTTTTTAGTTAATAGTTAAGATCAGAGGAACGTACGGTATATTGATGCATAATTACAGCCTGTTTCGTGTATGTATGTTATTTTGGTGCAATTTTGTTGTAACTTTATAAAAAGGGGTAAAATTTGATCTGAGGACAAACAAAGGTTAAATTGCACGCACGTTTCCACGACGTGAGGTACCAGTGTGGACATACTGCACACTTAAACCTACTTACAATGTAGTGCAGAACTGAAAACCGGTCACAATGAAGCGCATGACTGTGTAGGGTTAAAGCGCAACTCTCGCCAAAATGCATCCTAGGGTCTTTTTGTGAATGCACGTGAGTCAAACTTTAGTTTAAAAGCATATTTAGGACAGAAGCGCCACATTTAAGATTCACCGTATTCTTGTTTTTGGGTCAAATGGCCTTTTGAATGGGAGAGCTAGGGGCACTTTTATGCTAGCCTCAAAATATCTATTTTTAACCACTAAGAAGACTCGACACAACATGAGACTTTGCTCCGAGTGTCTCCAGGAGCTCTACACATTAACTCAGCAGTGAGAACATTGTTTGTGGACCCAGAGTTTACTAAAAAGAAAGGTTTTAACAACTCGCCGTAGCTCTTGTTGTTTCCGGTCGCCGCCGTCTCGACAGTCAGGACGAGTCGATATCAAAACAAGTAGCAACAGATTTAGTATATCCCTCGTGCTCCGGTGGAGTTAATGTGTAGAGCTCCTGGAGATACTCGGAGCAAAGTCTCATGTTGTGTCGAGTCTTCTTAGTGGTTAAAAATAGATATTTTGAGGCTAGCATAAAAGTGCCCCTAGCTCTCCCATTCAAAAGGCCCAAAAACAAGAATACGGTCAATCTTAAAAGTGGAGCTTCCGTCCTAAATATGCTTTTAAATGAAAGTCTGACTCGCGTACATTCACAAAAAGACCCTAGGATGCATTTTGGCGAGAGTTACGCTTTAAGTAAGAAAGAAGAGGCAGATGGATGCAGGGTGAACTGAACACATGAAACGTCAACGGTACCAACCTGCACTTTGGTGGGGATGCAGTTGGGGACCTGGTATCGCTGCTCTCCAGCCGTGGTGTGAGACTTGGGCAGCAGATACGGGTACGACAGAGAACTGTACTTCGCCTTCACGAGCTGGGAGAGAAACGGAGGAAAGAGTGAAACACAGGATTTCTCCTCCAGCGACGTGGACGGCTGCAGAGTCACATCAGAGCAAGCGGACCAAAGAGTTAAATTGGCGTCACCTTATAAAGTGACGCACAGCAAGCCCCGGTTTACACAAGAACGCTTTAAAAAAAAGGTAAGATCTCTCTGATTGCAGCTGGTTGAATATGAATATGTTCTAGTTTCTTCTCTCCTCTGTGACAGTAAACTGAATATCTTTGAGTTGTGGAACAAAACAAGACATTTGAGGACGTCGTCTTGGGGCTTTTTGGGAAACACCGATCCACATTTTTCACCATTTTCTGACATTTTAGAGACCACACAATGAACTGATTAATCTAGAAAATAATCCACAGACTAATCGACAGTGAAACTAATCGTTAGATGCAGCCCTAATTTATCTGTTCCATTAATCTAATTGCATCACTTCATATTTGTGTGCATTTTCTCTGGAGATGCAGGATCAGCTTTAGCATCCTGCTCGATGACTCTGTAACAGAAAACACAGCATTTTGCAGGAGTCTCGTCACTATGTTAATCCCTTGCTCAGCATGCTACAGAGCCGTCCTCGATTAAACATATTCTACTTCGACTACCACTCATAAGATTTCGTCGACTAACCGATGAGTTGATTTAATCGACGATCTGTAAAAACAAGAGTTTCTCCACAAAGAATCAGGCAAAAGCCTGTGTTTACCAGAGATGTGCTCATACGTTTCTTGGAAAAGAATTCAATCAGCATGGAAAAAATGACTTAATCAACGAAAGAAATGCTTAGAGACTCTCTTGTTTCCTACCCGAACTTCCCTCAAACACCTGCTGATTGTTTTCTTTGCTTAGGGCCTATTCAAGGCTGTCTCCATGGCAATCTTGCTGTGTTCACGCGATGACATCCTGCGGACTTGAGGCGCAAAGATTAGGCGCATGTCAAAGTTGACTCTCTCCAGGCCCCCACTCCACCCAAATACCCCCGTCCCACGCCTTCGTAGCTTTTTACCCCCCAGTCTGACAAGCGGGTCTGTGACCAGCGCCTTTTGTCGGCTGCAGGACCGGATGGCTGCTTGCCTGTTGCTGGGTTACCTCCACCCCCCCATTCCCCTCCCGTGTCGCAAGTCATGTGTTGAACCGTGTTGTATGTGCTTATTGCCGAGGTTTTGTTCCTGTTCCCACCCTGTACTCTGTACTGTACTGAGCATTGTTTGGGAGTCGCTTTTTTCCCTCCCCTTTCCTCATGTTACGCTGTATTTTTCCTTACTTGTATTGTGAAGCACTTTGTGATTTGTTATCTGTGAAAGGTGCTATATAAATAAACTTTACTTACTTACTTACTTACTAAGAACAAAAAGACAGATTAGTCGACTAATCGTCTAAGAAAGGGCAGCCAGCACGACCTCTGACCTTAGTGAAGTTCCAGCGCTGGATGAAGTGTCTGGCCACATCTCGAGCTGCTTTCCCATGAACCACCGAGGCGATGTCGTGCCAAGGCATTCTGGGAGTTGTGTGTCTGTCTATGAAGTCTAAAAACAACAGAAACAGGAATGTGAGTAGGACAGGAATCTTCTGTAGATTCCCCCGTTAAACTGTGAGTTTAATAGTCTATAGCACATGTGTCAAACTCACGGCCCGCGGGCCATATGCGGCCCTTCACAAATGTTGATCCGGCCCGCGTATCAATTTTAGGTCCACAGTACATTCTGGCCCTGGCTAGTTGAGCACCAAACCAAAAAGATGGAAAACTGTTTTCAATTGACGCGACTCTCAGAGCAGAATTTGGCAGATTTACCGACTTTGAGACTCAGAAACTCCCCCAGAACCAGAGAGTACTTTAATATTCAGATGAAACAGGCTGTTTGCATGATTTGCTGAACTCTGCGATGGCTAAGGGACTCTTTTCAAAAAAACATTGATTAAAACGCCTGAAAAAGCCACAAAAATGACCAAAAAGGCGACATGCAGTAATACAGTCAAAAATATTTGCCTTTTTTTGGATGTATGCATGTGAATTTAACTCTCCGTCTGGCCCTTGATGTGATTCTCATTTTCCAGTGTGGCCCTCTGGGAAACTGAGTTTGACACCCCTGGTCTATAGCAACGACGTTTCAATTCCAGGATTCTTCCGTTGCCATTCTGCCGGATGTCCCTCATTTCGGCCGGATGTCCGTCTCCTTCCTCTTCCTCTGTGTTGGCGTTCTAACCTCCGGCTGATTTGTGAGGACTCTGGTTAACTGCTCCTCAGATCTCTGCAGGGTAAATCCAGACAGCTAGCTAGACTATCTGTCCAATCTGAGTTTTCTGTTGCACGACTAAAAACTACTTCTGAACGTACACATGTTCCACCAAAACAAGTTCCTTCCTGAGGCTATTTTGCAGAGGCATCATACATGTGTTAGGTGCTCAGCGCCGCCCATGCCGATTGTGACTGGTTTAAAGAAATGCCAATAAACCAGAGCACGTTTTTCTCATAGACAGTTAAAGAAGTGGACCCACAGATCCCGTTGCTCTGGACGGAGACCAGTGAAGTCTGTTAGAAGCACTTTCCCGGTGATGGCTGAGCGTTACTGCGCAGCCTCAAACTGAGCTTGATGACGTAGATGTGACGTGAGCAACGTGTCTGAACGTTGTAAGTCTTCTGGTAGCTGTGCCAAGAGAAATCTCAATCATTCCCAATCTATCAGAGACGGAGAGTGTAGGTATATGTAAGGAGATAACATAGGCACAGGCTAATTATTGATAACTAAAATGCTAGTTAACATTAGCAATTAAACTAAACAGCTAATGTACGTCGAAACTGCCTGCGAGCTTCTCCTGTACTGTACGGTAATTCCTCTACTATGAGACAGTAAGTCTCGTGGTTATGACACAACAGTTAGCCTATTTTTATAAAAACGTCTGCTACGGAGCCATAACGTGAGGTACAAGGTAACGGAGCCTTTTATACATCGTCGTGTTTCTTTAGAAATAAACAACGGACAAGTGAAGTCTTTAAACGCTTCAGATGTAAAGTTATTGGCTGTCAAAGTGACGCCAAAATGAATGGCAGTCAATGGGATGCTAACGGGGGGTGATGAGTCTGGTAGCATTAAAATGGCGCCATAGGTGGCTTCTTACTGTGGAGAGAAGCTAACCCCCTTGGTTTTTCCTCCCATCCCAGAATGCTGTGTGGACTCGCCAGACCCTCCTCCGCAGAGCTGTGGAGGAAGGTCTGGCAAAGCGAGACTATGAGCTTAGCAACGTGCCTACCGTCGAACGGTTTGTCCAGCTGAATCCAATCCTTGAACACAAAGTTGCAGTAGTCTTTTCCGTGCCAGAACCGCGTGTTTCCAAACAACTCCCCGACCCCCGTCTGTAGGCTGCGCACCGAGCCGCTTCCTAAAACACACACACACACACACACACACACACACACACACACACACACACACACACACACACACACACACACACACAGAGGAAGAGGCAGTTATTTATCAGCAGTACGATGCAATGAACACTACAATCACTGCAAACCTTCCGAAGACTAGTCGGCACTGCAGGAACACTTCCAGGAACCTTTAAACAACTTAGCCTAGTCCCGGTTTTAGTTCCTGGGCCTCGATAAAGTTCCTGCTGCCGAGCTGGGACTTTCTGCCGGAGCGATCGCAGTTGAGATCTTAAAAGGTGCTCTCAGCGATGTCGGGTGACGGCACATCTTGTTGACGTTCGAAGTATTGTCAAACAAAACGGAGGCTAGCTCGCCCCCCTCCCTCCTCCTCATCCCGTCCCCTCCCCTCCAATCCCCCACCCCCTTCTTGTCCTTCTTGTTGGTTATTGGCTGGAATGCTGGAACACTGTTTGTTATGTTTGGTGGTGCAGGTTGGCACAGTTTGTTTTTGTTGGTGTTTGTGGAGCCTGGGCTGTCTGCAGAGACCGCGTTTTTTTACAGTGTGTTCAGGGGACAGGCAGCTAGCAGATAGTGAGATGTTTTTTTACAGTGTGTTCAGGGGACAGGCAGCTAGCAGATAGTGAGGAGATGTTTTTTACAGTGTGTTCAGGGGACAGGCAGCTAGTAGATAGTGAGGAGATGTTTTTTACAGTGTGTTCAGGGGACAGGCAGCTAGCAGATAGTGAGGAGATGTTTTTTTACAGTGTGTTCAGGGGACAGGCAGCTAGCAGATAGTAAAGAGATGTTTTTTACAGTGTGTTCAGGGGACAGGCAGCTAGCAGATAGTGAGGAGATGTTTTTTACAGTGTGTTCAGGGGACAGGCAGCTAGCAGATAGTGAGGAGATGTTTTTTTACAGTGTGTTCAGGGGACAGGCAGCTAGCAGATAGTAAAGAGATGTTTTTTACAGTGTGTTCAGGGGACAGGCAGCTAGCAGATAGTGAGGAGATGTTTTTTACAGTGTGTTCAGGGGACAGACAGCTAGCAGATAGTGAGGAGATGTTTTTTACAGTGTGTTCAGGGGACAGGCAGCTAGCAGATAGTGAGGAGATGTTTTTTACAGTGTGTTCAGGGGACAGGCAGCTAGCAGATAGTGAGGAGATGTTTTTTTACAGTGTGTTCAGGGGACAGGCAGCTAGCAGATAGTGAGGAGATGTTTTTTACAGTGTGTTCAGGGGACAGGCAGCTAGCAGATAGTGAGGAGATGTTTTTACAGTGTGTTCAGGGGACAGGCAGCTAGCAGATAGTGAGGAGATGTTTTTTACAGTGTGTTCAGGGGACAGGCAGCTAGCAGATAGTGAGGAGATGTTTTTTACAGTGTGTTCAGGGACAGGCAGCTAGCAGATAGTGAGGAGATGTTTGCTGTATGTGACAAAAAATGTTGTAGCCTAAAAAACGCGTGACATCGCTTAGAGCACCTTTAAGATCTGACGGATTAAACACAAGTTTTGAGACTTGCTCACCGTCTCCAGGTTCAGAATCAAACATGCAGAAGCAACTTTCAGTTTCTATGCACCGCGCATCTGGAATAAACTTCCAGCGACCGCCACTGCGTCCGGAGGTTTGCGCCGCCCAAGACGATTGTGACTGGTTTAAAGAAATGCAACCCAGAGTGTTTTTTCTATCTCCTATTCTCCTCTCCCAGAATGCATCTCTGGTGTAGCCAGACAGGTCTGGCCATGCAAGACGAATGCTTATGTAAAGCACTTTGAATTGCCTTTGTGTCTGAATTGTGTTATATAAATAAATTGCCTCGCCTTGCCTTGATAGCTCTTCCTCCTCTGTGCCATAAAAACACATCAATGAGCCACACTGTTGCACTGGGTCACATGTTCCTTCATCGCCCTGATCATACATACTGCAGGTTATTCCGACTCAATCCCACACGCCGTCCTGCTGCTACAAATACTCACTAGAGCACCAAATGTGGATTCATCCGCCGCTGACAATAGTCCCCAACAAAATACACCATTTCCTCCTTTAAAATGGAAGCTATGAAGCAACTCTGCCAGAGTGTAATCCGTTTACAGCACGCCGTCTGTACCGCAATGACTTTGACAGTTCTACACCGGTGTTTGGAAAACGCTTTGACAGCACTGTCACAGAAATAAAACAGCAGCTGGAGGGAAGACAGAACCGCAGGAGACATTTATAAAAGCTCAGAGAGGAGCACAGAGACATGCACATTGAAATCACATTGTTTCAACCATTTTACTTACCTGAAATACATTCAAATAAATGAATGAGTAATCAAAGAAAACAACAAAAAGATGTTGTTTTTTCCCCCCATGAAATTCATCTGACCTCATTTGTTTACAGCAGCGTTTGTTTGCCTCACACTTCCCATCTATCGCACATCAGGACAAACAGAGATGAGCCTGGCAAACAAACAGCAGCTAATAAAAACCTGCGGCACCGGTTTTACTGCAGCGGTGAGACGTGCCGTGTGCCAGCAGAGAGACAAAGAGACTACAGGCTGCAGCTCTGCTTAATGTCTGTGCAACACATTCTCAGGCTACATCGACACTGCTACGGTTTAGTTTTTAAGCGCCATTTTGATCAGTCCCTCCAGAAAAACAGAGGTTTTTTGTGATTGTTGCGGGCAAACATCCTTGATTATGCGGCACGTTTTCTTAAAAAATGTGATGGAATATGCGGAATATTTATGCAATTTTATGCGATGAAACTGCGAGAACTTGCAAAAACTGCGGTTTGATGAAAAAGAGAAAAACAAAGTCATTCCCCCCAACGCCGTGTTCTCACTAGGCAAAATGGCGTCACTTCATAACGTTCCCATGGCAACAGGGGAAAATGGCTGCTCTTGTGTGAAGTAAACGCAACATTTTTCAACTTCCTGCTGAGATATATGTGACTTTTTTGCAACGAAAATGCGGGGATTATGAAATCACGCAAGCCCCGAACATTTTGCGTGGAAATCAGCAATTTATGCGGCAAAAGTGCGGCGTATTTGAAAAAATGCGCCCCCCCGCATAAATACGCAGACTTTGGCTGATTATGCATTGAAGAAAACCAGCAGATATTTCACATTTGTGCTTGACTGACAGGCCTAAAGCATTTAATAGATTATTAAAATTGTCATTTTCTGCTCCAGCTAATATTTATCAACCTGTATCAATCTGTAGGAGCTGCTGTCGTAGCTGGTAGTGGTAGTTGAGTCTGATTTACTACAACAATTGTTGCTCATGTCCATAAAAAGATAGATATCAAAGATATTAGAAGAAAAGAAGAATCTACCTTTGACACATCGGAGGAAAAGAAAACTTCAAACTCGCACACAGACAACCAAAGGGCGTTCAATGCAGTTTAAACCCACAGCAAAGCACACTGGGAGGCGAGCAACACTACCACCGCCGCCGACTCACCAGCCTGACACTGGCCAATAGGAGCGGGCGTCCTCAGCTCCGCCAGCCTGCTGGGGATCAGGTTGTGTTGGCTGCTGACGCTGCTGGACCAACCTGAACAGAGTGGCCACAAACACTGAGACAGCAGCACACATGGAGGCTATCGCTGCTACATGACTAGTTGTAAACTAAAACTAGCCGGCAGTGTTGCAGTCGAGACCACCTAAACCGAGACCAAGTCATCACCAAGACCAGAGCGCATCGAGACCGAGACTTTGAGGGGTTGAGACCGAGTCAAGACCAAGAATTTTTTGTCAAATTAGACCATACAGTATCTCACAAAAGTGAGTACACCCCTCACATTTTAGTAAACATTTCATTATATCTTTTAATGGGACAACACTGAAGAAATTACACTTTGCTACAATGTAAAGTATTAAGTGTACAGCTTGTATAACAGTGTTTATGTGCTGTCTCCTCAAAATAACTCAACACACAGCCATTAATTTCTAAACCGCTGGCAACTAAAGTGAGTACACCTCTATGTTAAATTCCCATAGAGACAGGCAGCCAGTTATTTAATGGATCCAGGATACTATGCATCCTGATAAAGTTCCCTTGGCCCCCACATCATCACATACCCTTCACCATACCTTCAGTGTTGTCCCATTAAAAGATATAATGACATATTTACTAAAATGTGAGGGGTGTACTCACTTTTGTGAGATGCTGTAAGTGAAGTTATTGTTTGCATTTGCAAGTTTTAATCCATAGGCGTAAATCAGACAACGCACAGGCAATGCAGCGAAATCCCTGCAGTTGTGGTCTTGACCGGTCTTGAAATAAAGTCCTCTTTATCCGCGACCGAGACTAGACCGAGTAAAAAATGCGGTCGATTCTGAGATGAGACCGAGACCTTCTCGAGACCGAGACCGATCTCGAGTGCTACAACGCTGCTAGCCGCTAGAGCTGGAAAGCCAAATCCTCCTCAAGGTTTTGTTCTGGAATTCTGGACACATTTCTTAATACCTCAAACGTCTAGAGGTCTGCAACCATTACTGATGGTTAGTAATGTTTTATGATCACAAAGTAAGCTAAGATCAACCTTCCGGGATTCTTCCGCTGCCGCCGGAAATGCCGCCGGATTTCACTCTGGTTAACTGCTCCTCAGATCTCTGCAGGGTAAATCCAGACAGCTAGCTAGACTATCTGTCCAATCGGAGTTTTCTGTTGCACGACTAAAACTACTTTTGAACGTACACATGTTCCACCAAAACAAGTTCCTTCCAGAGGCTATTTTGCAGAGGCACCGTGGCTCCATCCGGTGATTAGCACCGCCCAAGACGATTGTGATTGGTTTAAAAGACATGCCGATAAACCAGAGCACGGTTTTCTCCCATCCCAGAATACTGTGTGGATTAGCCAGACCTTCTTGTGCAGCGCTGTGGAGGAAGGTCTGGCAATGCGAGACTACAGGAGCTCCAACATGGCTGCCAACCTCACCACTGAGCCACCTGCTGCAAATTATTACCTGGGAAGCACTGTGCAAACATTTTAAATGACAAGAAAACCTTTCTGCTCCAATACGCCGTCAACACAAATAAATAACTATTATCTAGACATATAAAATTAATCTAAGACTCACTCTGTTCGCTCTCCAGGTCGCTGTCGCTGTCAGCGTGGGCCAGCCCGTGTTTCTGCAGGTGTCTCTTGATGCTGAACCTGCTCCTCCTCGTCCTCCCCACACCTTTCAGCCTGGGCTGGTCCATCGAGTCCGTCACGGTGAAAATGCCTTTCCCGTTTCTCGAGGAAACGCCACCGCTGCCGTTGGCGGGGGCAGCCACGTTGGCGGGGGCAGCCATGTTGGAAGAGGCCGCTTCAGCCTGAGAATCATTTAAACAAGGTCAGCGTTAATCTGGGTTGAGTCAAAATAAAGAAATTTCATTAATAGATGGAAATTGAGACTTTTCCATGCATAATATACTTAATTATAAATCTGAGGAAGAACCCTTGACATTTTGGAGCAGATCAGAACCACAGAGCGGATACAAAAAAAATAATTTCACTTCGTTAACATTGCAAGACCGGGTGTTTGGCCTCGGCGGTGGTCTTTGCGTGCCAAGTGCCATTCTAGTTTTATTCTATTCTATTTTTTTTACTTGATAGTTGTCTCTGGAGCTATAGGCATAATATAATGTCACTACATGTTGTACTGTGTATGTGACAAATAAACTTAGATTAGATTTTTATTTATTAGATTAGATGGGAAAAAACAACATGATCAACTACTGTCAGAGAGCACAGACCTCCGCTCCTGTAAAAAGGCATTTTCTATGGGCCCCTCCCCGCATCCACAGCTATTCATTCTAGCATCTTTTTTTGGGCCCTCCTCACATGAGGGCCCTGGGTACTCAGCCCCCCTTGTAGCAGTGTTTTGCCATTGAGAACGAAGTAGCTAACCGCTAACAGTGCTAGCTTCTAGCTAGTAGTCCTTACTGTCAGGGCACGCCCTCATACTCTGCTTCTGACTGGCTAGTAGTCCTTACCTAGGTACTGTCAGGACACGCCCTCATACTCTGCTTCTGACTGGCTAGTAGTCCTTACCTAGCTACTGTCAGGACACGCCCTCATACTCTGCTTCTGACTGGCTAGTAGTCCTTACCTAGGTACTGTCAGGACACGCCCTCATACTCTGCTTCTGACTGGCTAGTAGTCCTTACCTAGGTACTGTCAGGGCACGCCCTCATACTCTGCTCCTGACTGGCTAGTAGTCCTTACCTAGGTACTGTCAGGGCACGCCCTCATACTCTGCTTCTGACTGGCTAGTAGTCCTTACCTAGGTACTGTCAGGACACGCCCTCATACTCTGCTTCTGACTGGCTAGTAGTCCTTACCTAGGTACTGTCAGGGCACGCCCTCATACTCTGCTTCTGATTGGCTAGTAGTCCTTACCGAGCTACTTCACATGTGCGACTACCAACAAAGATGGAAAAGAAGTGAGATGTCTCACTCTGTAGCTAAAACAGAGAGCTCAACACACAGGGTGAAAATAGGAGCTGCAGCAATATGCAGTACAACAAAAATATGGTGTTTTTTGAAAATTAAACCATGTAAAACCTATTCTGCTACAACCTCTAAATACAACTATGAACATGAAAATGAGAATAATATCGGCAATTTAATAGATAATTCAATAACATGTCTACTTTCAGAATAGTAGAAAGAAAACATTTAATGTCAGTAATCAACTGGGGAAGTTACATGCTGATATCTGTTGGTTAGTTAAAATAGTTCCCCTATTGACCTTAGGTGTCTCCTGTTGTAAATGTAGAAGTGTGTGTGTGCACGAGAGAGAGAGATAAAGAAGCAGAGGGCAGGCCGTGTCCTGTCCTCACTACATGTTGGACAATGATCAAGTGACACTAACAACGTCAGTCTGTGTGTGTGTGTGTGTGTTCGTGTGTGTGTGTGTGTGTTCGTGTGTGTGTGTGTGTGTGTGTGTGTGTGTGTGCGTGTGTGTGTGTGTGTGAGAGAGACCTGTTCCAACTGTGAGCGTGTAACACTCCCAATGTCCGTCAGCCGGTGTTCCCTGTCGTCCCAGCGACCGTACGCCAGGTCAATCCCTCCGACGAAGGCCACCGATTGGTCGATGACGATGATCTTCTCGTGATGCGCCCACAGGTAGACGGTGGAGGAGACGTGGTTCGGGTGACGCATCACCTTTTGGAGAAGAAAGGACTCAGACTGAGACGGGGGGGAACGTGCCCGTGTGATAAACGTGTGGAACCGCGCCTGCATGGCGTGAAGACGCTCACCTTGATGTTGGGGTGAAGCTTCAGCAGCGTCCTCTTGCTGTATTCCGAGTTGATGCCCAGCGCTAACTCCACCTCCTTGTACAGCATCACAAAAATCCGCACTCCTTGTTGCTGTGGAAACGCAAACACGATGCTATAAGATTATTTTTTTGGGGGGGGATTTATTTGAAAAAAGGCAAAAGTTACAAGACCATAGACTTCAGTCGTCTATCGTCGTCGTATCGGCTAGCTAATAGTCGTTCGCGAGTGTGGTAAACATTTCCATGGTAACAGCGAGGTCCACCAGTCAGAGACGTCGCTGTTACGCTTAGGATTGTGGGCAATGTAGTTTTTCTCCATAAGGTCGCGAATAAAACATGTTTTTCTTAAAACAAGGTTTATTTCATACGGATTTCTAGCTTCTACAGGAGCAGAAACCTTCGTTTCACAACCACGTAGCTCGTGGTCAGTCTGCCTCGGATGGTTTAGAGTCTACAGTATTAGGGGACCACTGAGGTCTATATAAAAGAGACTTCAGATACAGTATTAGGGGACCACTAAGGTCTATATAAAAGAGACTTCAGATACAGTATTAGGGGACCACTAAGGTCTATATAAAAGAGACTTCAGATACAGTATTAGGGGACCACTAAGGTCTATATAAAAGAGACTTCAGATACAGTATTAGGGGACCACTAAGGTCTATATAAAAGAGACTTCAGATACAGTATTAGGGGACCACTGAGGTCTATATAAAAGAGACTTCAGATACAGTATTAGGGGACCACTAAGGTCTATATAAAAGAGACTTCAGATACAGTATTAGGGGACCACTAAGGTCTATATAAAAGAGACTTCAGATACAGTATTAGGGGACCACTAAGGTCTATATAAAAGAGACTTCAGATACAGTATTAGGGGACCACTAAGGTCTATATAAAAGAGACTTCAGATACAGTATTAGGGGACCACTAAGGTCTATATAAAAGAGACTTCAGATACAGTATTAGGGGACCACTAAGGTCTATATAAAAGAGACTTCAGATACAGTATTAGGGGACCACTGAGGTCTATATAAAAGAGACTTCAGATACAGTATTAGGGGACCACTAAGGTCTATATAAAAGAGACTTCAGATACAGTATTAGGGGACCACTAAGGTCTATATAAAAGAGACTTCAGATACAGTATTAGGGGACCACTAAGGTCTATATAAAAGAGACTTCAGATACAGTATTAGGGGACCACTAAGGTCTATATAAAAGAGACTTCAGATACAGTATTAGGGGACCACTAAGGTCTATATAAAAGAGACTTCAGATACAGTATTAGGGGACCACTAAGGTCTATATAAAAGAGACTTCAGATACAGTATTAGGGGACCACTAAGGTCTATATAAAAGAGACTTCAGATACAGTATTAGGGGACCACTGAGGTCTATATAAAAGAGACTTCAGATACAGTATTAGGGGACCACTAAGGTCTATATAAAAGAGACTTCAGATACAGTATTAGGGGACCACTGAGGTCTATATAAAAGAGACTTCAGATACAGTATTAGGGGACCACTGAGGTCTATATAAAAGAGACTTCAGATACAGTATTAGGGGACCACTAAGGCCTATATAAAAGAGACTTAAGATACAGTATTAGGGACCACTAAGGTCTATATAAAAGAGACTTCAGATACAGTATTAGGGGACCACTGAGGTCTATATAAAAGAGACTTCAGATACAGTATTAGGGGACCACTAAGGTCTATATAAAAGAGACTTCAGATACAGTATTAGGGGACCACTAAGGTCTATATAAAAGAGACTTAAGATACAGTATTAGGGACCACTAAGGTCTATATAAAAGAGACTTCAGATACAGTATTAGGGGACCACTGAGGTCTATATAAAAGAGACTTCAGATACAGTATTAGGGGACCACTAAGGTCTATATAAAAGAGACTTCAGACTAGGGCCGCCCCCTCTTAGTCGATTAGTCGACTAATCGGTCGTTTTGGTCTTAGTCGACTAAGATTTCTTTAGTCAATAAGTAATTTTTTATGCTTATTCATGCTTAATTACTCATTTCCAAGTAAC
>CM042446.1:28678392-28700892 GCA_023631565.1 Gymnocephalus cernua | reverse complement strand
CGTATTACGTCTCACGCACGCGCATAACGTACGCTCAAGTCGCCGTCGCTTCGGTGTGTTTCGAGGCACTTTTTGGACCGACTCGGGGAGGCTGATCGGTCCGACTGGCTTTTCTGCCGACGGTCGGCCGTCTGGTTGGTGTGTCAGAGCCTTTAAACGGACAAGTTTGAGCACAACATTTAATGTGTCTATAGATCTCAGCCGTCAGCGTGTGTGCGTTCACTGACCGTTTGGACCAGCGGTAGCAGATTTTGCTGCGACCACAGCAGTTCAACCCGGGAATCCGATGGCCGCCGGATCTCTTCAGGACCATTCCTTCTCTGAAAGACAAGAAAAATCAGCTGTTCCTGCCAACAAATACTGTAAATCTGTGCCTACAAAACCACTGATGAAGGCTCTGTGTGTTACAGTACACTGTCCGGCACATTCGATAACCTAGTATAGCATTGTTAGATTTGCTTACAGTAATACAAACGCTTAAAGGGAAATAATTGCAATCCAGCTCTGTGTCATCTTTGTGTGGGCGGTGCAGATGATTCCCCTCTGTAGCATCAGCGCATGGAGCTCGGTGCAGCCGATGTCTGCTTAAATTCAGCGGATGACGCGAAACGCAAACCTCCGCGAACGCGTCGAGGGAAGCCGAGCCACACACCGCTCATCTGCACGCGCTGCCCACAAAAAGCTGACACAGAGCTGCATTGAACTCAACAAAATATCTTTATAATAATAACAATTTTGCCAGAATTCCAATGTTTTGGACATCAGGGATAGTTGACAGAAATTAGCTTTCCTTCATAGAATTGTTTTAGTAAAACAAGGAAAAACACTTTCTTCAAATACGATAATTTGATGTTCAACACAGTTACATCCTTCTTGAAATCACTCGCATTCAATTTGTATTTAGTGGAATTTTCTCACCAAAACATCAGAGTTTTGTAGTGTTTTTAATAGGGCTGTCAATCGATTAAAAAAATGTAATCGAATTAATTACAGAGTCTGTGATTAATTCATCTAAATTAATCGCATACCTCATTTTTGCTGTGAAAGTATTTTTAATATTTCAATTCAAATGAATCAATGAATAATCAGCATTAGTGACATTAAAGTTAAAAAACTATTTTTATTATTATTTTCACTGTTCAAATAATGACAACAATATGACCTAATATGCTGAGGAAATAAATGCAAAAGGGTATTTTACAATAACTGCGAATGCACCGCGAGACTGTAGATTACCAGGTTCATTGAACGCACCGTCTCCGTCTGTGTTTTTCCGACAACGGCAGAAACACAGTCAAACTTTACAACGTTTAGCGTTAGCTGTTAGCATTTTAACCGCGTTTAATCCAGCTGCTGCTGAGTGTAGCGTTAACCAGAGACAGTTAAAGAAACTAGCGTCACGTGCAGCGATGTTTCTGTTGCCTGTAGCAACGCATTCGTTTTAAAGTCGAATGGCGGCTAGAACGGCTCCGGGTGAAAGGTCAATATGGAATGGATTAATCTGCGTTGTTTTGACAGCCCTAGTTTTTAAGCATTAAATGTAAAAAACAAAAAAACAAGTAGTTAAAGCTACATTGTGTAAGAATTTCTCCCGTCTAGCGGTGAAATTGTACATGACAACCAACTGAATATTACTTTCTAGCCTCTTCCGATCGCGTTTTTACTCCTACGGTGGCCGTATTATTCCAGGAAGTACGACTTTGTCCGTTAGTGTTCCTTCCAGTGTAATAATAGTTTTACGTTTTCGTTATTTTGGTACCATTTCATTGCTAACATCAGCTCTCAGGTTCCCAAAACGAATGCATGCTAATGTTAGTAAAGTATCAGCGTGATCCTCCATCTTCAACAGGCTTTCAAATCTGCCGGCAGATCGAGTAATCTCCCCCCCCCCGGCATTCGTCACGCCGCCACTGAGTGTAAAAGCGCGAAACGCTGGAGGTATGTCCCTCTTTGGCTAATTTATTTTAAAGATGGAGGCGCAACATGGCGGAATACATACGAGCGAGTCGCTCGTATGTTCTGAATGATTCTGAATGTCAGATTCTACACTTACGAGAATACTTTGATTAGTTGGTGGCAGTAATTACACATGAACGAGCACATATTTGTGAAAGAACAAAGTTTTTTTTTGTTGCTAACAATCAACTCAAATCATTACACAATGGAGCCTTAAAGATATGTTTGAAGATGTTGTTCTTACAAGCCTTTTGGTCCCAGATCGTGGATAAAGGACAGCTGGCTAACATCGATGAACTCCATCTGAAAGAGAGAAATAAGTGTTGCATATTCAAATATTTTCCAGGACATTATAGTCCATTTTGTTATTCATGTTTTTTTGTTTTTTTTCAAGATCGACGTTGGGAGTTGAATGAGATGCTATACTATGTGATTTTTCTGTGTGTGTGTCACCCTGACAATAACGTTTTGTATTGCCGAGGAGCTGAGGTGCAGATGAAGCAAACAGTAGCCCAGAAGCCAATTAATGTTGAATTGTCTTCTGCAGAAAATAAATCTTGGAAAATCGTCACAGCGAGGGAGAACTAATCACTCAACAAAATCCCGACTGTTCACTGTCCTGGCTCCCAAATGGTGGAAAGAGCTCCCCACCGACATCAGGATGGCCGAAAGCCTGCACACATTCCGCCGAAGGCTAAAAACACATCTCTTCTTTGTAGCTTTACTTATTCAAAGCTACGCACTTGCACTTTCATACGTCTCTCTGTAGCTTTACTTATTTAAAGCTAATGTACTTGCACTTACTACTTGTTGTCTGGAGTTTGTACCTTCACAGTTGAAAGAACTTAATTGTAAGTCGCTTTGGATAAAAGCGTCAGCTAAATGACATGTAATGTAATGTGATGTCAGCTGAGGTTGTCTCTCTCTCTCTCTCTTCACACCCTAATCACGTCTGTTACACTAACGCCGCTGTCGTCCTTACCGTCGCGTGGTAGTTCCTGTACATCGGCATCTTTAGCAGTTTGTTCAAGTAATCTTCCAGTTGTTTCTGGAACAGACACAAATTAGAGAAAAATCAGCCGATAATTAAACGTCAAAAAGTGTGAAAGCAAGAGATGCTGCTGAACGAAGGCTGCTCCGGTGAAATGTGGTACCCTGCGACTGGAAACTTGCTCCTCTCTGCCCAGCTCCTCCCTTCCTCCTCTGGGGAGGTTCGGTATCATCTCGCTCCTCGTCGCCGTCTGCCTCTTCACCGTGTGACTGCAGAGAGAAACCGCAGGAGGAGAGGATGTTGGTTCAAATCCCAGGACGGTGACTAAAGTGTTTATAATGGTAGTTTTAGCAACTTTCTGGAAGGTTCATGTGACGGAGGCAACAGGAACGAACCGTATGTTAGAGACAAAATGTGACCTGAGGGTCCGATCAGAGATGCTGACAAGTCTCTGATCTAGAGTCCAACTCAAGTCCCGAGTCTCTGAGCTAAAGTCCAAGTCAAGTCTGAAGTCTCTGATCTAGAGTCCAAGTCAAGTCCCGAGTCTATGATTTAGAGTCCAAGTCAAGTCTGAAGTCTCTGATCTAGAGTCCAAGTCAAGTCCTGAGTCTCTGATCTAGAGTCCAAGTCAAGTTTCGAGACTCTGAGCTAAAGTCCAAGTCACGTCTGAAGTCTCTGATCTAGAGTCCAAGTCAAGTCTGAAGTCTCTGATCTAGAGTCCAAGTCAAGTCTGAAGTCTCTGATCTAGAGTCCAAGTCAAGTCTCGAGTCTCTGATCTAGAGTCCAAGTCAAGTCTCAAGTCTCTGAGCTAGAGTCCAAGTCAAGT
This sequence comes from Gymnocephalus cernua, assembly GCA_023631565.1. Classification (NCBI taxonomy): domain Eukaryota; kingdom Metazoa; phylum Chordata; class Actinopteri; order Perciformes; family Percidae; genus Gymnocephalus; species Gymnocephalus cernua. Next base: position 28,697,119 of record CM042446.1, on the reverse strand, counting down.
CTGAAGTCTCCGATCTAGAGTCCAAGTCAAGTCTGAAGTCTCTGATCTAGAGTCCAAGTCAAGTCTCGAGTCTCTGAGCTAAAGTCCAAGTCACGTCTGAAGTCTCTGATCTAGAGTCCAAGTCAAGTCTGAAATCTCTGATCTAGAGTCCAAGTCAAGTCTCAAATCTCTGAGCTAGAGTCCAAGTCAAGTCTAAAGTCTCTGATCTAGAGTCCAAGTCAAGTCCTGAGTCTCTGATCTAGAGTCCAAGTCAAGTTTCGAGACTCTGAGCTAAAGTCCAAGTCACGTCTGAAGTCTCTGATCTAGAGTCCAAGTCAAGTCTGAAGTCTCTGATCTAGAGTCCAAGTCAAGTCTTGAGTCTCTGATCTAGAGTCCAAGTCAAGTCTCAAGTCTCTGAGCTAGAGTCCAAGTCAAGTCTGAAGTCTCCGATCTAGAGTCCAAGTCAAGTCTGAAGTCTCTGATCTAGAGTCCAAGTCAAGTCTGAAGTCTCTGATCTAGAGTCCAAGTCAAGTCTCAAATCTCTGAACTAGAGTCCAAGTCAAGTCTAAAGTCTCTGATCTAGAGTCCAAGTCAAGTCCCGAGTCTCTGATCTAGAGTCCAAGTCAAGTCTGAAGTCTCTGATCTAGAGTCCAAGTCAAGTCTTTAGTCTCTGATCTAGAGTCCAAGTCAAGTCTCAAGTCCTTGAGCTATGGAGTCCACATATGTTGCATTCAGCGCTTCTTTTGTTTGGGCCTTGTTGTATGAAGTACAACTGCAGTCACTGTGGATGTGACCTAAGTGCGATTCAAGTCCGAGTTTCAAACTCGAGTCCCATCTCTTAAATCCAAACCTGAGCCAATCCAGAACAAGAGAAGCCAGAAAAAGCCCGGCGGCGTTTACCTGCGTGACGGCAGCGGCAGCCTCATGAAGGTCTTGTACGTCCTCAGCTCTCTGTGGAGATCCATGAAGTGTTTCTCCTTCCTCTTCACCAGCCATGTGAACTCGCCGTGTTTCAACTCGATCTTAAACACCGCCGGCAACGACTGAGCACACAGCACAGACACACGTTTAATGATTTTACATTTGGCATTTCATTGTTAAATTATCTGCAAAAGCAAGTATCGATTGTGCAGTAAAATGTTCCCTGTCAGTGTTTTGCAGGGTAAACTAGACTATCTGTCCAATCTGAGTTTTCTGTTGCACGACTAAAACTACTTTTGAACGTACACATGTTCCACCAAAACAAGTTCCTTCCAGAGACTATTTAGCAGAGGCACCGTGGCTCCGTCCGGCGCTTAGCAGCGCTGTGGAGGAAGGTCTGGCAATGCAAGACTACTGTCTAACTATCAAGTATGCTATGCAGCGGCAGCAACGCAAACTGACTGTGAATCATGATTGGACGACTCAAAAAGCTCCCCGGTATGTGACTGTCATGATTGGATGACTGGCTGTCAGTCAAATTCTTTGCTATGGCAACACGTAACATCAAAGAGCCCTGATGGAGCCTCATTAGAGGAGATCCCACCTATCTACAGCTAGAGGAGACCCCACCTATCTACAGCTAGAGGAGACCCCACCTATCTACAGCTAGAGGAGACCCCACCTATCTACAGCTAGAGGAGACCCCACCTATCTACATCTAGAGGAGACCCCACCTATCTACAGCTAGAGGAGACCCCACCTATCTACAGCTAGAGGAGACCCCACCTATCTACAGCTAGGGGAGACCCCACCTATCTACATCTAGAGGAGACCTCACCTATCTACAACTAGAGGAGACCCCACCTATGTACAGCTAGAGGAGACCCCACCTATCTACAGCTAGAGGAGACCCCCACCTATCTATAGCTAGAGGAGACCCCACCTATCTACAGCTAGAGGAGACCCCACCTATCTACAGCTAGAGGAGACCCCACCTATCTACAGCTAGAGGAGACCCCACCTATCTACAGCTAGAGGAGACCCCACCTATCTACAGCTAGAGGAGACCCCACCTACCTACAGCTAGAGGAGACCCCACCTATCTACAGCTAGAGGAGACCCCACCTATCTACAGCTAGAGGAGACCCCACCTACCTACAGCTAGAGGAGACCCCACCTATCTACAGCTAGAGGAGACCCCACCTACCTACAGCTAGAGGAGACCCCACCTATCTACAGCTAGAGGAGACCCCACCTATCTACAGCTAGAGGAGACCCCACCTATCTACAGCTAGAGGAGACCCCACCTATCTACAGCTAGGGGAGACCTCACCTATCTACAGCTAGAGGAGACCCCACCTATCTACAGCTGGAGGAGACCCCACCTATCTACAGCTAGAGGAGACCCCACCTATCTACAGCTAGAGGAGACCCCACCTATCTACAGCTGGAGGAGACCCCACCTATCTACAGCTAGAGGAGACCCCGCCTATCTACAGCTAGAGGAGACCCCACCTATCTACAGCTAGAGGAGACCCCCACCTATCTACAGCTAGAGGAGACCCCACCTATCTACAGCTAGAGGAGACCCCACCTATCTACAGCTAGAGGAGACCCCACCTATCTACAGCTAGAGGAGACCCCCACCTATCTACAGCTAGAGGAGACCCCACCTATCTACAGCTAGAGGAGACCCCACCTATCTACAGCTAGAGGAGACCCCACCTATCTACAGCTAGAGGAGACCCACCTATCTACAGCTAGAGGAGACCCACCTATCTACAGCTAGAGGAGACCCCCACCTATCTACAGCTAGAGGAGACCCCACCTACCTACAGCTAGAGGAGACCCCACCTATCTACAGCTAGAGGAGACCCCACCTACCTACATCTAGATGAGACCCCACCTATCTACAGCTAGAGGAGACCCCACCTATCTACAGCTAGAGGAGACTCCACCTATCTACAGCTAGAGGAGACCCCACCTATCTACAGCTAGAGGAGACCCCACCTATCTACAGCTAGAGGAGACCCCGCCTATCTACAGCTAGAGGAGACCCCACCTATCTACAGCTAGAGGAGACCCCCACCTATCTACAGCTAGAGGAGACCCCACCTATCTACAGCTAGAGGAGACCCCACCTATCTACAGCTAGAGGAGACCCCACCTATCTACAGCTAGAGGAGACCCCACCTATCTACAGCTAGAGGAGACCTCACCTATCTACAGCTAGAGGAGACCCCACCTATCTACAGCTAGAGGAGACCCCACCTATCTACAGCTAGAGGAGACCCCACCTATCTACAGCTAGAGGAGACCCCACCTATCTACAGCTAGAGGAGACCCCACCTATCTACAGCTAGAGGAGACCTCACCTATCTACAGCTAGAGGAGACCCCACCTATCTACAGCTAGAGGAGACCCCACCTATCTACAGCTAGAGGAGACCCCACCTATCTACAGCTAGAGGAGACCCCACCTATCTACAGCTAGAGGAGACCGTGATAAGCCCTATTTCAACAAATGGTGGCGTATCCATTGAGAACATCTGATTCACCAGAGCACGGCTACATGTCTACACGTCTGAGACAAATAATAACTGTTCAGAGTGAGATGTTTGGGAGGTGTGTGTGTGTGTGTGTGTGTGTGTGTGTGTGCACCTTGTTGACACTCCTCTGCGCCGTGACGTTGAAGCGGTCCTGGTTCTTGGTGAAGCGCTCCACCTCCAGGATCTTGGCCGTGATGGGAGAGGACAGGAACACTTTGGCCTCGGGCTCCTTGAAACCCAGCGTGTGGTAGATCGCCGTGAAAGGCAAACGCTCGGCTGCAGGATTCAACATTCAAGACGTTAATTGTCATATGCACAGTGAAGACAACTTACACCATGCAGTCTTTCTTACAGAAAAAATAAAAAAAGGACAATAATACAATATAAAAGGTCTGGGTATCGTTCAAAAGTGTTCGATACCGGTACTGATACTTCGATAACAGTTGCTAAACGATACGTTTTATAAAACAAAAATAAATTACAAGATTACACATTACGGCACACATCTTTTTATTTATTTTACAGCTCCTACTACGTTTTATATATTTATTTTACAGCTCCTACTACGTTTTATATATTTATTTTACAGCTCCTACTACGTTTTATATATTTATTTTACAGCTCCTACTACGTTTTATATATTTATTTTACAGCTCCTACTCTGTGTAACGTCGAGTTTTTCCTGCGTGTCTCTACGACAGCCAATCACAGACATTATTAGATCTTGGTAGAAGCATGCTGCGTGCTGATTGGCTCACTGACGCTGATGTGACTTACTCCTTAAGGTACTGAAATTTGGTATTCAATGACGAGGCATGTTTTTTGATACTTCATACTAAAAAGGAGAAAATTGGGTCGTGTCTAAAAAGTATCGAATTCGGCACCCAGTCCGAACAATAAAGCTAAAAAAAAAAAAAAGTTGTGATAAATAAATACATTTTAAAGGGGCAGGATCAAAAACGTACAAGATTAAAAACGCACAAAACAAACAGTTTACACTATCCCCATCGTTGCATCTGTTAAACCATACTTTGGACAAAAATCTTGACGTGGACGCCAAATATCTGTTGATAATTCTTTCATTTCTAGCTAAGAAATGTATTTTACTGAAATGGTCTGCCCCACGAGTCCCAACGATTGGTATGTGGCTGTCACAGATATCGTCTCTTCTCCCTTTAGAGAAATTTACTTATGACCTCAACCATAACTCAGACAGATTTTGGAGTCTTTGGAGACCAATGCATTCGTTTCTGCAGAGACTCTGACTTCATCGTGTTTGGTTTAATCTGTATTAACTCAGTTATTTATTTCTTGTACAGTACTGTTTTTATTTTTATTTTTTTATTATTTTTCTTCCATGCTTCTTTGATCTCAGTTTAAGAAAATGCAGCGTCTGTTGTTCGTTTTGGGTGGGATTTTTCTGTTGTATGTTCTTGTGTATATATGTGTAAAGTAAATATACAACAAACGCACAAAACCCCCATGAAACACGTGAGATATCAGACGCAGATGTAGGCAGCGACGGGGGAGGACACGCAGACAGGACGCACACACCTGTGTCGGCGTCGGTCGTGTCGTAATCTCCGTCTCCCAGGTCGAGATCGCGGGCGTCCAGCTTCTCCATGATGCTCGTCATATCGTTGGCAACCAGCTGCAGGGTGCTGGAGGTCGGTTCGGACTGTCGCAGCATGGTTAGCACGCGGTCTGGAGCCCGGGGCTCACCTGGAGAGACAGGTGAGGGAGGGAAGCGAGTGTCAAAACCAAAAGTCAAGGGTCAAATCACATCTTTTCATTTTTTTTTTTTTTTTGTCCTGTGCGTATGGAAGCACGGGACAACCAAAGTAACCCAGACCTTTCTCCTCAGATCCTTTCCCAGCCAGGATGGGATATATGTACGTAATCCTTCCTAATCAGACGTCCACACCGCCTGAAGTGGCTCGTGTCAACATGAAAGAGCAGCGGTTGGCCGGGCGATATGGAGAAAATCAAATATCGCGAAAAGTTTGACCGAATACCTCGATATCGGTACTGCGAAGATACTGTAGGGTTGACAATTGGTGCTTTCACAGAATATTTACACAATGCGATTTGAGATGAATAATCATCAGTAATGTGGACATGATAACCAAGTGGGTAAATGGGTAAATAACAGCTAGAACATATTACTCTTATGTCATATCACGATATTACAACATTCAAAATCCAAGAGGATATATAGTCTCATATCACAATGTCGATATAATATTAATATATTTCCCAGCCCTAAGTCTCACTCTGATCTACTTCCAGTTTTGATAACCGTTTACCCGGGCTGGGTATCTGTACTCAAAACCTTGAAAGGGTTGTTTGGGGGTATTTTTCATCCTGGAACCTATTTTCCCACGCATTGTTGTCTCATTGTTGCTCCAGTATTGAGGAAGAACGCTGTAACCAGCAGCCATGTAACCCTATAGAACAGATTTCCGTCCACTAAAAGTGCTGTTTTTTTGCCACTGACAGACTCATATTATTACTCTAAGTGTCTGACAACATTATGGAAAGGATCCCTACAGAGACAGAGATAGACCTTTTTGTTAACCCTCGTGTTGTCTTTGGGTCAAATCTGACCCATCGTCTACGTGTCTATATCAGACATATGGGTTTCTTTTTAACTACCTAATTTGGATTACCCAAAAAATATTATACAACGTGCTTCGCAAGTACAACAAAACATCGGATCTCTACTTTCATTGAATTTTTGGTGTTTTGTTCAATTTTTTAGCATTTGGAGAAAAACAAAACCGTTTAGAAACAGTCTCCCGACTGAACGTCGACCCTTCTGTGATCGTCCTTCCTTTAATATTAGTCTAATAAGTCATAATTTCTGCTTTTTTAACTCAAGAATTAGGTATCATTTCCTGTAAATTAGGTTTTTTACTGACCATGAATTCCAAAAATAAGTAATAAGTGTAAAACTAGTTATGAGTTGGTGTTGGTGATGTTTATACACGGTGGTGAAAAGAAGCGTTAAAGGTCAAAAAAGCGCCAAAAAACACTGAATAAAGCGCCAAAAAACACTGAATAAAGCGCCAAAAAAATAAAGAGACAAAAACGATGATGATTTTCAGTTATGACCGGGAGGACGATGCATGGGCGAATGGAAGACAACACAAGGGTTAAAGAGTAAAATCCTTTTTCTCCAGCTACTCTGTCCCGATATAAGATATCTTATATCAAATTCGTATAACCTATTTAGTCAGAAACTTCATCCAACGTCTGAGTCCTTTTTCATGAATGCTCAAGTCCGATTTTATGTATCCTCAAGTCTGAGTCCAAGTACAAGTCATCAGTCCGTGCGTCTAAATCAGGCTCCTTAGATTATAGATTATAGACTATTCGGGCTCACCCCTACAAGATGTACAGTACGTACGACACATGCAATGATCATGTCATGCAAGTGCTTTTTTTAACCAATTCAGGCACTGCCTTTAAGGTCTGCAAACACGAATGTAAGGATATTATGGGGCCACATCACATCTTTAAAACAGAAGGACATATAATCAGTCATTCTCTACTTGCTCTGCTGCTGCTGCTGCTATCTCTGCAGTAACTGGACCCTAAAGCCATGCTTCTGCAGTGACACTGCAGAAACCAAGTATCTCGTCTGTCGTCACGCTCTCTCTCTCTTTAAGTCTCTCTGACGGATGTCTTCACTTCCTTTAAACATCTTATTGTGTCCTGAAGCTCTCCATCTGTCTTCCCTCGCTCTCCACATCCAGCTGTCTCTTCAGCTGTTCCATCTTCACACCGCTGCCGCTATACTTCCATTTATCTCTCACATCTAAACAACGGGATCAGCAGAGGAGAAGCACAGGAAGCACAGGACCTTTCCTCAATATGAGTGTGTGTGTGTGTGTGTGAGTGTCTGTGTGTGTGTGTGTGTGTGTGTGTGTGTGCGTGTGTGTGTGTGTGTGAGGATTAACTTGAGGGATTTTCACATCAGCTGACCCAGAAACATTGACGTTGTTGTGATTGTGGGTGAAAAACAGAGAGACAACGACGACACCTTACTGCACCCAAACTAACAATTAAATATCTCATCTGTCATTAACGATGCGGTAAAAACCCCGCGAGCCAATCAGAAACAAGCAGCTACAGGTGCTTGAACGTTTCACGGAAACCAGTGGAGGAATGTAACTCAGTACATTTACTCAAGTATTGTAAGCAAGTATAAATATGAGGTACTTGTACTTATCTTGAGTCTTTTCTTTCAATGCTATTTTATACTTCTACTCCGTTACATTTCAGAGGGAAATATTGTACTTTTTACTCCACTTTTTACTACTTTAGTTACTTCACAGATTCAAACATATGAAGAACTTATATATTGTATATTATATTATAATCTTATATTATGTTATAAATGAAACAACCCAACAGTTTATACAGTCTCAAAAGTATCCACACAAATAGGAGACTTACAAATATATTTACATGTAGGAGTGCGTGATATATCGACTCAATATCACGATGCACAATATTATATCGAAAGTGTCGCGATAGGTATGCAATATATTTAGTTAGTTGTGTTTGATTTGGAGCTTGAAACGCTATAATGACCATCGTTTCATTGGCCAGTTACCGTGCCACTTGCACACGTCAGCGCACGAGGCCACTACGTGACAAAACCTCACCATTGTTCAATAAAAGCAAAAGCAAGCTGTCGAAGGAGCAAAGGTCTGCCTGCGTAGAGGAGAGGTCTCCTGTGGGAGATATTTTCATGCCTTTGAGGAAAACAATGTGTGTTTTTGTTGCTGCGGTTTGATTCTGGTCTGTCTGCTTTCACTTCCTGCTGCAGGCGACGCCACCCAACGCAGCGGGCGGGAGGCCGTCCCTCATCCAGGAAACCAACAGGTCTGAAACCCAACGATCAGCAGCCAGGAGTCCCGTAAAAGTGCCCTTGAGCAAGACACTGAACTCCTTTCTGCTCCTTTAAAAAGCTACGAGCCGGGCGCCCGGATAGCTCAGTTGGCTCCCACATATAGAGGTATGGTCCTCGATGCAGCGATGCAGACTCCGACCTCCGGCCCTTTGCTGCATGTCATTCCCATAGACAGTTAGAGAAATGGACTAAGTGAGGCCGTTGCTCTGGACGGAGACCAGTGAAGTCCATTAGAAGAACTTTCCCGGTGATGGCTGAGCGTTACTGCGCAGCCTCAAACTGAGCTTGATGACGTAGATGTGGCGTGAGCAACGTGTCTGAACGTTGTAAGTCTTCTAGTAGCTGTGCCAAGAGAAATCTCAATCATTCCCAATCTATCAGAGACGGAGAGCGTAGGTATATGTAAGGAGATAACATAGGTACAGGCTAATTACTGCTAACTAAAATGCTAGTTAACATTAGCAATTAAACTAAACAGCTGATGTACGTCCAAACTGCCTGCGAGCTTCTCCTGTACTGTACGTAATTCCTCTACTATGAGACAGTAAGTCTCGTGGTTATGACGCAATTGTTAGCCTATTTTTATAAAAACGTCTGCTACGGAGCCATAACGTGAGGTACAAGGTAACAGAGCCTTTTATACATTGTCGTGTTTCTTTAGAAATAAACGACGGACAAATAAAGTCTTTAAACGCTTCAGATGTAAAGTTATTGGCTGTCAAAGTGATGCCAAAATGAATGGCAGTCAATGGGATGCTAACGGGGGGTGATGGTGTGTTAGCATGGTCATCCCCCCCCCTCTCTCTCTCCCATTTCATTTCTTCAGCTGTCCTGTCAATAAAGGCCTAAAGATGCCCCAAAAACAATCAAAAAAAAATATATAAAAAATAAGCTATGAGCCAAGAATGCAGAATTAGGTCAAAGAGTTTTGACGTAAGTATATAAAAATGGAGTTTACACACAGTCTGCATCAACGGAAATGCATTTCCAAGGTGAAGCCTGACGAGCGCGAGGCTTCGCCCCTCTCCTCTCCTCTCCGTCCGTTCGCCGTGTGTCGCCATTCTCAAAATCCCTTCGCTTCGGGAAACAACATCAAACTTTGAGCTAGCGAGCTACACGCTGAAAATGTCAAGTTTTGAAGAAAATTCAGATGGTGCAACAAGGCAGGTCTGGCTGAAGAGAGTCAGAGTGCTCCTTTAACGCTGCCCTCCATCATGCGAGCCACACGGTCACTACTACCCATTTCATTCAACCACAGTTTAACAACAAAGTGTGTAAAGAGAGACGAGGGACCTCATTATTGGAGTGTAGCCTAGAAAAACAGCTGAAAAAAAGTCATCGGTGCCCCCCTGCCCTCCTTCCAGGACGCGTACACTGGTAGGACCAGGAAGTGGGCAGAGAACATCACCAAAGACCCCACACATCCTGCACACGCTCTCTTTAACCTCCTCCCCTCTGGCAGGCGCTACAGATCCAGAGACATTACATACTTATCACTCCAACATGCATCTTGCACACTACTTTGCATTATTACTTTTTGCACCTTACATCCCACTCCATGTGTCACTTGTCTTGATATTATGTCTTATTTGTATTTTTGTATATTATGTTGATACGTGCCTATGTGTATATTGTTGTCTCTATTGTACAGTATGTGTCTATATTACTATCTGTCTACTGAATGTTTACTACTACATGTCTATTTGTTGAATGCACCGAAGTCAAATTCCTTGTGTATGTAAGTAAACTTGGCCAATAAAACTGATTCTGATTCTGATCGGTTAACCCAAAAGCCACAAAAAGTCAATTTCACTTCTCAGATTATTTCATTTGAAGAACTGTTAGAGGCCAGAAGAGGTCAAACTGCAGAATTTGGCAAAACGAGAAGCGAAGATTAGAATAGAGTCGGAAAAATGATAATAACTGAATTTTGAGGAGTCAGAATTGAGTTCTTAATCTTTCCTTCAAAGCCGATCATCTTGCGACTTATTTTAGGGGTCGAGCCCTATATGTGGAACACCAACTGAATAATATCTGCTATATAACATATAAATATAAATTATTTTGGCCTTCACCTTGATTAACCTCACATTCAGGTTATGTTTCTTATTGCAAACTCAAAATAATGTGATGCAAAATGCAGCAACCTTTCCCATGACGATGCAAACACATTTGGTTGCACAGTCCAAACACACACACACACACACACACACACTACACTACAGTATAGTACAGTACAGTGTCTGTAATATGCAAAGCTTCCACAGCATTGCGTTACTGTTGTATTGAAACTGTGTGACGGAGAGATGTGTGTGAAAGTGCGTCTGAGGCGTGTCTGCAGGCGTCGAACAATAGATCCCGGTGGAACCGGAGATGCAGGGAAATAACAAAATGCAGAAAACCAGCCAAAATGAAGACACAGCGTGTCGACAGCGATCAGAAAAGTGAGATTATACAGATGAGAAGACGGCAGCTGGAGGTGGGGCGGTGGTAAAGACAGCAGTTAGCCCTCGCTGCTCAGATTCCTGGCTCATGTTTCTCTGCAGAAACATAAGCAGCTTCGGTTACACTTTCTGTAGCATCATACACTTATGTCTTTTGTCTGCGAAGGAATAACATTATTAGCACTCAACCCTTTTTCTCCACATCTGACCTAGATTTGAAAATAATTAAAGAGATGAAACTTGTGAGCCGCTCCACGGGGGTCACTGCTGTGCCCCGAGGGCCTCGCGCAGCCCTGTGCTGAGTTTTGAGCAGTGATGTTGATGGTTAACCGCTTAACTCTTAACAGACCTGCAGGTGAGCGGGGTGCGAGCGAGCGTGCGAGCGAGCGTGCGAGCGTGAGGATTTTGGATGGAGAACAGAGCAGATTTTCATCGTGGCTTTATCTCCCCCCCGCTCCAGTTTCGCTCCGGATTGCTAACGTCATGAGTTCAAAGCATGCCCGAGCCTGTCCCTGTCTCTGTGTTACTGCAGCACTGACCGTGCAGATGAACGGCGCCCGCCCTCGCTTCATCTGATAAATCCAAACAGCTTTTTTTCTTGCAGTGAAAGGTGTGAAATCTCAGTTTAGCGCGGAGCGATGTTGAGCCGACGGTACAGACCAAGGGGGCCAGGCTTCTCTCCTCAGAGTGAAGCCTCCTGTGGCGCCATTTTGATGCTAATAAGCCATCACCCCCCGTTAGCATCCCATTGACCGCCATTCATTTTGGCGTCACTTTGACAGCCAATAACTTTACATCTGAAGCGTTTAAAGACTTTATTTGTCTGTTGTTTATTTCTAAAGAAACACGACAATGTATAAAAGGCTCCGTTACCTTGTACCTCACGTTATGGCTCCGTAGCAGACGTTTTTATAAAAATAGGCTAACGGTTGGGTCATAACCACGCGACTTATGGTGCGTTCTTTTTGCCTCGCAACTCGTATTTTACGAGGTCAAAGTCGTAAACACGCCCCCCCCTGACCTCGTATTTACGAGCTCGGAACTCGTACAACCACCGAGTACCCCGAGCTGAAAATCCAACATGGCTGCCCCCTGTATTGACAGTTGTGAAAGCTGTAGTAACATAGTTATAACATACAGTTATAAGCACTTCTGTGTTATTTGTGTCTCACTTAATCAGCCGTACACGCAGCGCTGTCTTCTATCTGTGTTGTCACGCGGTTTGTATGCACAAAAAAAACAGCGTATACGTTGTTTAAACTGGCGTCGCTAACGATGGCTAACCTGGCTAGAGCTAATGAAAACAATGAAAATCAGACTTGACAAAAAGAACGCATTCAACTCGTGTGTGACGTCATTCCCAGTTGCGACCTCTGACTTCCGAGGCAAAAAGAACGCACCGTTAGTGTCTCATAGTAGAGGAATTACCGTACAGTACAGGAGAAGCTCGCAGGCAGTTTGGACTTACATCAGCTGTTTAGTTTAATTACTAATGTTAACTAGCATTTTAGTTAGCAATAATTAGCCTGTGCCTATGTTATCTCCTTACATATACCTACGCTCTCCGTCTCTGATAGATTGGGAATGATTGAGATTTCTCTTTGCACAGCTACCAGAAGACTTACAACGTTCAGACACGTTGCTCACGTCACATCTACGTCATCAAGCTCAGTTTGAGGCTGCGCAGTAACGCTCAGCTCAGTTTTTGGTCTCTACCAACTTCTGAGGGAAATGCCGCTCTCGTTAGCCGCTAAATGCTCCTCTATGTTCACCAGCTAGTCTCTAACTGTGTCAGGTAGAGTACAGTGAGTTCATCAGAAAACACTCAGACTGAACCAGATGCTAAATGTTCTGTAGCCCTAAAGAGGCTCTGCAGAGCTGCACATTTAGTTAGTTAGGAGAGTTCTCTGTGGGTTCAGAACAATAAACCCCTTTCCCATTACATTTGATTTAAATAAATTACAGATTAATGCAGCCGTCAGGGTAAATCCTCTTTTATTCAGGGGACGTGTGCCCAGGAAATTCTACGTGACATAAACAATAAGAGGAAATTGAGCTTGGCAGTTCATCATTTACCTTGAAAGTAAAAAAAACTATTTTAAGATGATTAGTGTGTGTGTGTGTGTGTGTGTGTGTGTGTGTGTGTGTGTGTGTCTGATGCCCAGCCCAGTGAGCACTCACATTAATTGGGTACAGTGTGGACCATCTCCCCCCCCCCCCCCCCCCCCATTGCATCACTCACCAGCCAGGTGGCAGGCTGCTGAGTCCACACACACACACACACACACACACACACACACACACACACACACACACAAACAAAAAATGGTGGTATGATTGTGCATATCTGCCTAAATTGCAACATTTCTCTATGGAGTCTGGTAGGTTTAACAAAGGGAAAAGTAGTCCCTGCCCTCAAACTACAAGTCATCTCCTAAAGCGATTCATTTACACACACACACACACACACACACACACACACACACACACACACACACACACACACACACAATCAGGTTGATTCACACACAAAATCCCATTTTCTTCCTCTTTTCTTTAACTTCTGTAACTTCTCATTTTCTCTCTCTCACACACACTGAAGTATTTTCAGTCATCCTCTGACACTTCTGCACTTTAATTCTCTTCCACAGCTCGGTCGTCAGTAATTAACGACAATCCTGAGATTATTTAAAGTCACAAACGAAAGACATGCAGGGCTCGACATTAAGGCTTGTCCGCATGCCGGATTCAATATCAGCTAATAACCAGCTGTAAAGTAGCTCGACCTTTTAAAAGGATCTCTTGGTAAATCAGCCTCTGCCGGGGAAAAAGTGAAATTGGAGAAAAAAAAAGTTAACACCAACATTTTGTGGCAAAATCCATTGTTATGTCTACAAAATTATTTTAGATATAGTATAAGTTCAAGTCACCACAACCTCTGGTCAAAATATTGACTTAGTATCTCAATGTATTGAGGTATCTCAGAATATAAACTATAAGAATCTCAAAGTAATGAGAACATTTTAAATATTGACTTAGTATCTCAATATATTGACTTAATATCTCCAAATATTGGCTCAGTATCTCAATATATTGGCTTAGTATCTCAATATATTGACTTAATATCTCCAAATATTGGCTCAGTATCTCAATATATTGGCTTAGTATCTCAATATATTGGCTTAGTATCTCAATATATTGGCTCAGTATCTCAATATATTGGCTCAGTAACTCAATATATTGGCTCAGTATCTCAATATATTGGCTCAGTATCTCAATATATTGGCTCAGTAACTCAATATATTGGCTCAGTATCTCAATATATTGACTCAGTATCTCAATATATTGGCTCAGTAACTCAATATATTGGCTCAGTATCTCAATATATTGGCTTAGTAACTCAATATATTGGCTCAGTAACTCAATATATTGACTCAGTATCTCAATATATTGGCTTATCTCAATATATTGGCTCAGTATCTCAATATATTGGCTTAGTATCTCAATGTATTGAGGTATCTCAGAATATAAACTATAAGAATCTCAAAGTAATATGAACATTTAAAATATTGACTTAGATTCTCAATATATTGACTTATCTCAAAATATTGACTCAGTATCTCAATATATTGACTTAATATCTCCAAATATTGGCTTAGTATCTCAATATATTGACTTAATATCTCCAAATATTGGCTCAGTATCTCAATATATTGACTTAATATCTCCAAATATTGGCTCAGTATCTCAATATATTGACTTAATATCTCCAAATATCAACTTAGTATCTCAATATATCGACTTAGTAACTTAGAATACTGACTAGGGATCTGAAAGTAATGAGAAACTTTAAAATGTTAGAATCTCAATATATTAACTTCTGCACACCGGCGTAGTAAAAGTATTACATTGTATTATGGAGTCTGGAGATCCTTTTGTCTTGTTGAAGAGGAAATCTATTGTTGGGACACGTTTGTTTCTACTGTTTCAACTGAATCGTATTAATGTTGATAGTGTTTGGATGCTTTCAACGGTTTGTTCGAATTCTGCATTAACAAAACACAAAAGAAATTATAAAATGATAAATCTTTACCCGGACAAGTGAAACGTAAATGTACTTGTCCAAAGGATTAGAGATCCTGATTAATATATGTGTTTAGTGTACGTCTCAAACACACCCAACCACTACATGTGTTTGCAATTGATGCAGGTAATTAATGAAAATAGGGTTGAATATAACTGAATAACTGAAGTATGGTTGCAACTCTTTTTTTTTTTTACTTATTTGGGTATTTGAAGACCTGACACTGGGCTCTGAGAACTCGTATTGGTGTTTGCTGTTATTTTTCATAAATTTACATTCAAGCGTGACCTTAAAAACGGACGATATCAGTCGACATTATGCGCTAGTTTGACGTTTTGCATTAATGCAAATTCTACGTCTAGTTTCCTAAAAACGACAACAGGAAAGCCACTGCAGTTAGGTCACACACACACACACACACACACACACACACGTGTAGGGACACAGAGAGTCAGGTAAGGATGGACACACACACACACACACACACACACACACACACACGTAGGGACACAGAGAGTCAGGTAAGGATGGACACACACACACACACACACATGTAGGGACACAGAGAGTCAGGTAAGGATGGACACACACACACACACACACACACACACACACACACACACACACACACACACGTGTAGGGACACAGAGAGTCAGGTAAGGATGGACACACACACACACACACACACACACACACACACACACACACACACACACACACGTAGGGACACAGAGAGTCAGGTAAGGATGGACACACACACACACACACACATGTAGGGACACAGAGAGTCAGGTAAGGATGGACACACACACACACACACACACACACACACACACACACACACACACACACACACACACACACATCTTTAGTGCAAAGTGAACAAAAGTTTAAATTACAGTCCCTCCAGAAAAACACGATCAGCCAAAGTTCGCATATTTATGCGTGGGGGGGGGGGGGGGGGCGCATTTTTTCAAACACGCCGCACTTTCGCCGCATAAATTGCCGATTTCCGCGCAAAATATGCGGGGCTTGCATGATTTCATAATCCCCGCATTTTTGTTGCAAAAAAGAGTCACATATATCTCAGCAGGAAGTTGAAAAATGTTGCGTTTACTTCACACGAGAGCAGCCATTTCCCCCTGTTGCCATGGGAACGTTATGAAGTGACGTCATTTCGCCTAGTGAGAACACGGTGTTGGGGGAATCACTTTTTTCTCTTTTTCATCAAACCGCAGTTTTTGCAAGTTCCCGCAATTTCATCACATAAAATTGCATAAATATCCCGCATATTCCATCACATTTTTTAAGAAAACGTGCCGCATAATCAAGGATTTTTGCCCTCAACAATCACAAAAAAACTCCGCGTTTTTCTGGAGGGACTGGCATAAAAGTTTTGTTAATCCATACCTCACCGCAAAGATCTCGACCTACTGACCTCGGATAAGCGGGCGAAGATGGATGGATGTTATGTTATATACAGTATATATTGGCCAATGTGTCATTATGGTTTTTTTTTGACACTCAATTATCAATATCAGGCTCAAAACTGCACGACAGGTAGAGCTGCAGAGATGAATCGATTAGCTGTCAACAAATTAAATTAATCACCAACTTTTTTGATAATTAATTCATCATAAAATAGCAATAATAGTTTTGTGCAGTAACATTTGTCAGCGCACAAAATACAAAACACACACAACCTGGGAGCTATAGCAACAGGCTGAAAAACATTGTATTATAAACAGGTTGATTATGCAATAGCAGGAGGGGCAGGACTTACCTTTTACACACACACACACACGCACACACGCACACACACGCACACACACACACACACACACACACTTCAGACAGCAGCTCTACAGTGACGGCACACACTGACCTGAGCCTGCGGAGGCTGAGGGAAGCCCATCATCATCATCATCATCATCATCATCATCATCATCATCATCAATTTCCCTGAACTGTCTCTCCGTCAGGAACCTACTCTAAAACCCTAAAAAAGAAGCCACTGCTCTCCTCCTCTGCAGTGTCTTTTCTCTTAAGTCTCCTCACTCACACACACACACACACACACACACACACACACAAAACACACTCTGCAACACACACTCTCTCTCACACATCCACAGACGCACACACACATCCACAGAGCTCCGTCAGACAGTGCGGGAGGCTGAGAGCGGAGTGCGGCAACGACACAGACACAGGAGGGGAACATTCAGCTGGGCGGGACGCAGAGGGGAGGGAGGAGACGTGATTGGCCGGAGGGGAGCTCAAAGACAGCCAATGAGAGGGGAGAGAGCTTTTGATTATCGATTAATGTCATTTTTCATGCACAAATACCGTTTTTCAAGCTTCTAAAATGTGAGGATTTATAGCTTTTCTGTGACAGTTGGCAAAGTAACAAAATCTGCTCATAAATCACCTCTATTGCTCACTTATTAACACATTAGTGTTGTTTTTACAGGGAGTGTTCTGCTACAACCGTTTATTGTCTGTGTGCCGGCTGTTTCCGGCTATATTTAGCATACAAACTTTAGAGTGCAAGGTATCAATCTTCTTATCTCATGTTCTGCAAGAAAGAAGATGACTATCAAATAATCTGCTAATTACTTTCTAAATTAATTCATTATTTAGTGGGGTGGTGATGGCAGCGCAGTGGATATGACACGTGCTTTTGGTGTGGGAGACCAGGGTTCGATTCCCACTGCGATACATCAACCAATGTGTCCCGGAGCAAGACACTTAAAGTGCCCATATTATGAAAAAAAAAAATCACTTTTTCTGGGATTTGGGGTGATATTTTGTGTCTCTGGTGCTTCCACACGCATACAAACTTAGAAAAAAATCCATCCATGTTGTTCTGAGTGAGATACGGCCTTCAGTCTCTGGGTGAGCTGGTCAAAATCTGCAGGGCTTGTTACGTAACTAGCCGAAACGACGGGCTAAACACAACCGCTAGCATGCTAGCGCTAGCGTTAGCATGCTAGCTCGTTCTCAATGGCAAAGCACTGCTACAACACACACAAGTTCACCATAATCTCCAAAAGAAGTACTTCCATGTGCGCCCTCCTTTAGAAGAAGTCTCCCGGCTAATCCTGCCTTGTAACTGACCAAAGTTGGAGAAACAACCTTTCTTTTACTGTCTGTGGAGCTAACTGACATGATCTACCATCTGAGCTACTGAGCATGTGCAGAGTGGAATCAAAGATAGTACAGAAGGAAAGATGATTCACTCTGTAGCTAAAACAGAGACCTGAACACAAGGTGAAAAGAGGAGCTGCAGCAGTGAGAGAGAGATGTGCTGTACAACAAACATATATTAAACCATGTAAACATATTCTGGTACAACCTTAAAATACAATTATGGACCTGAAAATGAGCTATGAGATCTTTAACCCCTAGTTGCTCCAGAGGCGTGTGACCTCTGATATATAGCAATTGTAAGTCACTTTGGATAAAAGCGTCAGCTAAATGACATGTAATGTAAGGTAGTCCACAAAATGTGAGGAGGAGGAGGCCTCGGGGAAGACCCAGGACTAGGTGGAGGGATTATATCTCCAACCTGGCCTGGGAACTCCGGTTAATGTGACTCGGGAAAGGGAAGTTTGGGGTCCCCTGCTGGAGCTGCTCCCCCCGAGACCCGACACCGGACAAGCGGACGAAGATGGATGGATGGAATATCAAAAAAATAGCGCTAATTACAACTTCAAAAAGCTGACAGAGACGTCTTCAAATGTTTATATGAAAGATATATACAGTTCAAGAGTTCACATGGTCAAAGTAGTTCTCCTGAGAATATGTATGATGTTAGACAGACAGG
>CM042446.1:28650892-28675892 GCA_023631565.1 Gymnocephalus cernua | reverse complement strand
TTTGACATTTTTGTCACTTTTTACATTTGACCATTTTTGACCCACTCATACAAATAAAGTTTTAGACTTATTTTTTGGAATTCATTGACACTAAACCTAATTTTTGAGTTAAAAAAGCAGAAATATGCTGTAAAATTGAATAAAACACCCCAAAAATTCAATGAAAGTAGCATAGTGATCCTTCATTTTACTTGAGAAGAGCGTCAAAATGGAGCCATCCATGTTCATTTTTTGGCAATTTGGTTGAAAGAAACGCAAATTTCTGATGAAAATGGGTCAAATTTGACCCAAATCCGCCCCCAAAGACGACAAAGTTTACACGATCAAAACTCCACAAAAAAAACACACAACAAATTATCAATGTTTTTGTTGCTTTTTTGACATTGTGTTGTTTTTTTTCAACATTTTTTACTAAGTTTTTGACCCTTTCTTTTTGGACATTTTTGTCACTTTTTACATTTGACCATTTTTGACCCACTACTACCAACTCATCAAACAATTTCCCCATGGAAAACTCACTTGAGATGCATCATATTTAACCCTCCCGGCTAAAGAAATGTTGACATTTAAAAAAAAAAATGTCCCTAGGCTTTCGGCACTTTTTGTTGAATTTTTTTTCCACTTATTGTCACATTTATTTATTTATTTTTCCAATGTTTTTATTGCTTTTTTGACATTGTGTTGCTTTTTTTCTATGTTTTTGACCCTTTTTTTTTTTTTTTTTTACATTTTTGTCACTTTTTACATTTGACATTTTTTGACCCACTACTACCAACTCATACAACAAAGTTTTAGACTTATTTTTGGAATTCATGGACACTAAACCCAATTTCTTTGTTTAAAAAGCAGAAATATGCTATAAAATTATATTGAAACACCCCAAAAATTCAATGAAAGTAGTGTATCCTTCATTTTACTTGAGAAGAGCGTTAAAATGGAGCCATCCATGTTCATTTTTGGCAATTTGGTTGAAAGAAACGCAAATTTCTGATGAAAATGGGTCAAATTTGACCCAAATAAGACAACACACGATCAGACCGAGGGATCAAAACTCCACAAAAAAAAAAACACACAACAGAAATAATCTTTTCCTTGGAGTTGTTAGCCACTTTTCCTCAAACATGCTGCACATTTAAATATTGAGGTGATCCCAACACACGAGTGTTGTTGTGCTGCTGCAGGACGGCAGGAAGCCGGCGCCAACGTGACTCGAAGAAAAACACACACGTGTGGAGAAGAAACAACAACTACTGACTCACACAGCCTCTCAGAGACACTCCTGAGCTGACAGACAGCAGACAGACCCGGGTGATGTTTCTAATGCAGAGTTATTACACCTCACTGAACGTGAACACAGGAGAGACGTTGTGCGTCACCGCCACCTAGCGGCCATCTCCGTCAACTGCACGCAGCATTTACCGTGTGCTGTGTCAAACTGAACAAATACAGGCAGTATCTTCAAAGTACCTTCTTCTATTCAGCACATGTTCAGCTAGAATAATATCTTGAGTAGAGTGTATTTTTCTTTAAGTGACTAAATGAAGTTGGATAAAGTACGTTAAGAAGTGTGCTGCATGGAATCTGCTCCGTTGTTTTATACAACTCATTTGCAATCTAAAAAAAATGTTGTTGTCAGTTGTTTTGGAGTCTCGCTTTTGCCAGACCTTCCTCCACAGCGCTGCGGAGGAGGGTCTGGCTAGTCGACACAACATTCCTGGATAGGACACAGACGTAGTTGGTGTTTTGGAGGCCTCCCTGCCTGAAGGCAGAGACTGGTGTCTTGTCATTTTTAGCAACATCGGACAGTTGGATAGTTGCACACTGACATCATATAACTGCTGGTTTGCAAAACACTTCCTGTTTCTTGCGCTGCAAATGTTTGCTGTACACACACACAGTATCACTGCAGTGTGTCCGGGCCGGTCAGGTTAGCCACATGTCTGATTTCCACCCGGCCGTTTCTGTCTTTCTGTCTTTAAGGAGCTTAAGACTCGTCTTGTTTTTCACCAGGAAACATCATGTTTTTAAATCAGATGATTCTTATCTCCTGACCTGCGACGACACGACTCCACTTAAACGCTTGGCACAACAGACTGTGTGTTTGTGTGTGTGTGTGTGTGTGTGTGTGTGTGTGTGTGTGTGTGTGTGTGTGTGTGTGTGTGTGTGTGTGTGTGTGTGTGTGTGTGTGTGTGTGTGTGAGCTCAATTTTACTGCGACATTTTTGGCATTCAGAATCAGCTGACACACCCACAACATCCTAAATTACCATTGTGAGCAACATGAGGAAGCTCACAGGCTGCTGAAATACCACAATAACACCAGCTCAGATCAAGCCTGTTGTCTCACTGACGGAGAGATATTAAAGGCCTCATATATCCATCACAATAAAATGGCCTGTTTTTAAAGACACCTTTGGTGATGTCATGAGATATGGTACATCTTTAAGTGTCTTTTTTTGTAAAATGCTGGAATTTGCTGCTGGAAAGCCAATTTCCTTGCGGGAGTCATCCCAATAGGATCAATAAAGAGAAGTCTAAGTCTAAGTCTAAGTCTACAATTATCGTCTTTCTGCCGTTTGAGGTCAGCGATTTTCGCTGTGGATTGTTTCGAGTTCTGCAGGTGATTTGTCTGTAAAACACCTGCAGCAGTGAAAAGCACAGCAGCAGAACGATGACTGTGTCAACATCTGGAGGCCCTCTGGTCTCTGGTTGTTAAAACGTTTTCTCATGGTTGAGGGCTAAACATCCGTCTGACTGTGAAGGATGTAAACAGACACTTAATCCTGTTGTAAGAGCCAATTAGTGCCCTTGGGCTTAGCCTCTGCATCTGTTATTTAGAAATTAAAAGAAAGAAAGAAAGAAAGAAAGAAAGAAAGACAAACCAGACAGACAGACCAAGGGACAGCAGGCAAAATGGTCATAGATTAACAGAAATGCTCAACATCATGTGTACAAGGATTGGCTCGCAAACAACTACCTACAGCTCAATGAAAATAAGACCGAAGTCCTTATAGTAAGTAAGTAAGTAAGTAAGTAAGTAAAATTGATTTATAAAGTGCTTTTCACAGATAAAATCACAAACAGAATAGGTAGAACAAACAGTATAAAATGCATATATACATATATCAAAAGAAAGGGACTCTAGTGAGAACCCATCAACCAAAAGCTTTCCTAAATAAGCAAGTTTTCAGATCCTTTTTAAAAGAGACAACAGAGTCAGCCAGACGCACGGACAGGGGCAGGGCGTTCCACAGTCTGGGAGCAACAGACTGGAAAGACCTGGTCCCCTCGGGTCTTAGAACCAGTCTCAGGGACCACAAGCAAGTTCTGGTCAGAGGACCGAAGAGTCCGGCTAGGGAAATACGGCTTCAAAAGGTCTCGGATATACTGTGGGGCCTGACCGTTTAAGGCCCTGGAAGTCAGCACTAAAATCTTAAAGTCGATCCTGAATTTTACAGGGAGCCAATGGAGAGCCGACAAGACTGGAGTGATATGAGACCTTCGAGGGGCAACCTGGTAAAAGTCTAGCAGCTGAATTTTGAACAATTTGCAGTTTGTTCAAAGCAGACATATTCAGACAGGTAAACACAGAGTTACAGTAGTCAAGCCTTGTTGATATGAAAGCGTGAATTATCATTTCCAGGTCATTCTTTGACAACAATTTGCGAATTTTAGAGATGTTCCTAAGATGATAAAAGCAATTTCGGACGAGCTGTTTTGAGTGTGTCTCCAAAGACATGTCCTGGTCAAACATAACCCCCCCCCCAGGTTTCTGAGGCTGGGTTTGACAGAGGGGCCCAGGGAGCCAAGGTGCTGTTTGATCAGCGTGATCTTATGGTCTGGAGCAAAGATCAGCGTTTGAGTCTTGTTTGAATTTATCTGCAGATAGTTATTGGCAAGGCATAGTTGCTCCAGATACTATAGCTTCCAAGATTAGTCGCCTGCTGGGCTCCCTGTCCTCTGCTGTTCAGTCCAAACAGAGAAATCTTGGTGTAATAATCGATAATAACATGTTCTTGGATCAACATATCAAATCTTTGACACGCACATGTTTCTTTCAATTAAGAAACATTGCCAAACTTAGAGGAGCAGTTTCACTTACTGAGCTTGAGACGATCATTCATGCTTTTATTTCGCCTCGGCTCGATAACTGCAACTCTATTTTCACCTGTCTCAGCAAGTCGTCCCAGGACCGTCTGCAACTGGTCCAGAACTCCGCTGCAAGGCTGCTGACCAGGTCCAGCAGGATGTCGCACATCACTCCGATTTTATACTCATTACATTGGCTTCTGATCAATTTCAGCTTTGCATGGTCAAGCACCTGCTTATATATCTGACCTGCTACATCTGTACACTACAACCAGGCCCCTCAGGTTTTCTAACCAGGAACTACTGGTTGTCCCACGCACCCGCATAAAAACTAGAGGTGACCGGTCCTTTGAAGCGGTGGCTCCAAACCTGTGGAACGCCCTTCCTGTTGTCTTACGTTCTGCAGTCTTGCTACCTGGTAATAGTATTTGTAACAAATATCTGTCTTTCTCAGCCCTGTTGGTAGATTTCCTAAATACATATCGCTGAAATTATCAATGTTTTTGTTGCTTTTTTTCAATGTTTTTGACCCTTTTTTGACATTTTTGTCACTTTTTACATTTGACCATTTATGACCCACTACTACCAACTCAAACAAATACAGTTTTAGACTTATTTTTTGGAATTCATGGACACTAAACCTAATTTTTGAGTTAAAAAATATTATTAGCAGAAATATGCTATACAATGGAATGAAACACCCCAAAAATTCAATGGAAGTAGTGTAGTGATCCTTCATTTTTCTTGAGAAGAGCGTTAAAATGGAGCCATCCATGTTCATTTTTGGCAATTTGGTTGAAAGAAACGCAAATTTTCTGATGAAAATGGGTCAAATTTGACCCAAATCCGCTCCCGAAGACGACAAAGTTTACACGATCAAAACTCCACAAAAAAAACACACAACAAATTATCAATGTTTTTGTTGCTTTTTTGACATTGTGTTGTTTTTTCAACGTTTTTTTCTAAGTTTTTGACCCTTTCTTTTTGGACATTTTTGTCACTTTTTACATTTGACCATTTTTGACCCACTACTACCAACTCATCAAACAATTTCCCCATGGAAAACTCACTTGAGATGCATCATATTTAACCCTCCCGGCTAAAGAAATGTTGACATTTAAAAAAAAAAATTCCCCTAGGCTTTCGGCACTTTTTGTTGAAGTTTTTTTCCCACTTATTGTCACATATATTTATTTATTTTCCCAATGTTTTTGTTGCTTTTTTGACATTGTGTTGCTTTTTTTCAATGTTTTTGACCCTTTTTTTGACATTTTTTCAATGAAAGTAGTGAAAGTTTACACGATCAAAACTCCACAAAAAAAAACACACAACTAATTATCAATGTTTTTGTTGCTTTTTTGACATTGTGTTGTTTTTTTTCTAAGTTTTTGACCCTTTTTTTGACATTTTTTTGTCACTTTTTACATTTGACCATTTTTGACCCACTACTACCAACTCATACAAATACAGTTTTAGACTTATTTTTGGAATTCATGGACACTAAACCTAATTTTTGCTGTACGTTTACACGATCAAAACTCCACAAAAAGACACACAACAGAAATAATCTTTTCCTTGGAATTGTTAGCCACTTTTCCTCAAACGTGCTGCACATTTAAATATTGAGGTGATCCCAACACACAAGTGTTTTTGTGCAGCATACTAGTTTAGAGTTAAATACATAACGCTGAAATTAAACTCGAGCTCTGAGCCGATTATTGACCCAACTCCCGTCACCACCTCCTCCCAATACAAAGAAATAATAGGACACTCACAAAAAGATATGAAAATGACCACCTGGTATTTCATTTAACGATCGCATACTGGAAATACTTTCACAGGGATTTATTTAATCTAAAAAGAACTCAAATGAACTGTGGCCGATGCAACCGCAGCCTCTTCTTCTTCTTCGGAGAGAAGCGAGAGATGCTTTTATCCAGCGGGGAGGTTCTTCAGCGAGCCGCTGGGCGTTAATTCAACTCGACGCGCTGCTGCGGTGAAGATCAAACTTGCGACCTTTTGGTTTGACAGTAATCTCTTTAACCCCTGCCACAGTCACTTTGGGTTTGGGTAACACTGTGAGATCTTTCTTTACATTTCAGCAGCA
The DNA here is from genome assembly GCA_023631565.1 of Gymnocephalus cernua. Lineage (NCBI taxonomy): Eukaryota > Metazoa > Chordata > Actinopteri > Perciformes > Percidae > Gymnocephalus > Gymnocephalus cernua. The sequence goes on along the minus strand of CM042446.1, from coordinate 28,669,697 downwards.
TTTTTAGTCCAGTTATGGAAATATAAAAATACTATCTTGCATCAGCGAATACATTTAAAGGGTAACTTGTTATTTTTATTTATTTATTTATTTATTTTTTTTCCAATCTGGACCCTTCAAAAACAAGTTGCAATGGAGGGTTATTGGCACAAAAAAAAAAATGTAGCCTTAATGTCAAAATAACACGTTAATTTCGATTAATAAATCTGAGAAAAAATAGTGAGTTAAAACAATTAACGCAAAATAAATCCATTCCATATTGACCTTTCACCCGGAGCCGTTCTGACTGTAAAATGAAGGAGGGAGACGAGAGAATGCGTTGCTACGGGCAACAGAAACATCGCTGCACGTGACGCTAGTTTCTTTAACCGTCTCTGGTTAACGCTACACTCAGCAGCAGGTGACGTTAGCCTTCCGCTAGCTAGCAGCTGCATTAAACGCGGTTAAAATGCTAACAGCTAACGCTAAACGTGGTAAACTGTGTTTCTGCCGTTGTCAGTACCGGTTTAAATGTTATTTAATTAATAATGTAATAAAATAATAATAATAACATAATATTAAATTTTTTTCTGCTTTTTTCAATGTTTTCTTTTACTTTTTCTGATGTTTTTTTTGTCGTTTTCCTTCGTGTATATATTCAACTTCCCTAATAATTTGCTGATCAATTGAAAATTTATTTAAAAGTAGAAAAAACGTTACACTTCATAATGTATTGTGTTCATAACATGAGGGGGTGGGTCCGGATTGACTTGCCGTTCGGTCCGGCACCTTGAATCGTCTTGAATGTAACGGACGTTCATTAATATCAAAAAATACATATTAAAATAACATATGAAATGTAGGACCAACAGACTCAAAAACTCCTTTGTCCCGCATGCCATCACCCTGTACAACTCCTCACTCGGGGGGTGCCGGGGGGTGGGGGGGGGAGGATAGGAGGAAATACGGTAAAGAGGGCAGAACAAAAAAGAACTAAATTAAAGGGATTTCATTCCCGCAATTTTTTAATCAATTGTTATCAGCTAACAATTGAAGCTAACACCGGAGACGGTGCGTTCAATGAAACTGGTAATCTACAGCCTCGCGGTGCATTCATAGTTATTGAATAATACCCTTTTGAATGTATTTCCTCAGCATATATATATATATATATATATATCTCTTAGGGCCGCCCCCTCTTAGTCGACTAATCGGTCGTTTTGGTCTTAGTCGACTAAGATTTCTTTAGTCGATAAGTCATTTTTTATGCTTATTTGTCCATCCATCCATCCATCCATCGTCGTCCGCTTATCCGTGGTCGGGTCGCGGGGGGAGCAGCTCCAGCAGGGAACCCCAAACCTCCCTTTCCCGAGCCACATTAACCAGCTCTGACTGGGGGATCCCGAGGCGTTCCCATGCCAGGTTGGAGATGTAATCCCTCCACCTAGTCCTGGGTCTTCCCCGAGGTCTCCTCCCAGCTGGACGTGCCTGGAACACCTCCCTAGGGAGGCGCCCAGGGGGCATCCTTACCAGATGCCCGAACCACCTCAACTGGCTCCTTTCGACGTGAAGGAGCAGCGACTCTACTCCGAGCTCCTCACGGATGACTGAGCTTCTCACCCTATCTCTAAGGGAGACGCCAGCCACCCTCCTGAGGAAACCCATTTCGGCCGCTTGTACCCTGGATCTCGTTCTTTCGGTCATGACCCAACCTTCATGACCATAGGTGAGGGTAGGAACGAAAACTGACCGGTAGATCGAGAGCTTTGCCTTCTGGCTCAGCTCTCTTTTCGTCACAACGGTGCGATAAACAGAATGTAATACCGCCCACGCTGCGCCGATTCTCCGACCAATCTCCAGCTCCATTGTCCCCTCACTCGCGAACAAGACCCCAAGGTACTTAAACTCCTTCACTTGGGGTAAGGACTCATTCCCTACCTGGAGAAGGCACTCCATCGGTTTCCTGCTGAGAACCATGGCCTCAGATTTAGAGGTGCTGATCCTCATCCCAGCCGCTTCACACTCGGCTGCAAACCGATCCAGTGAGTGCTGAAGGTCACAGGCCGATGATGCCATCAGGACCACATCATCTGCAAAGAGCAGCGATGAGATCCCCAGCCCACCGAACTGCAACCCCTCCATACCACGACTACGCCTCGATATCCTATCCATAAATACTACGAACAGGATTGGTGACAAAGCGCAGCCCTGGCGGAGGCCAACCCTCACCTGGAACGTGTCTGACTTACTGCCGAGAACCCGGACACAGCTCTCGCTTTGGTCATACAGAGATTGGATGGCCCTGAGAAGGGACCCCCTCACCCCATACTCCCGCAGCACCTCCCACAAAGTCTCCCGGGGGACCCGGTCATATGCCTTCTCCAGATCCACAAAACACATGTAGACTGGATGGGCATACTCCCAGGCTCCCTCCAGGATCCTTGCTAGAGTAAAGAGCTGATCCGTTGTATGCTGCTTATTTGTGCTTAATTAAAAGCAATGTATGAGGACATTTCTGGTGAACACGAGATTTAAAGTGGTGCTTTTGCAGGATTAATTTCAGAGAAACTCAGTTTTCCAGTTAATTAACTACATTTATATTGCGCTTTTCTAGTCTTAACCAGCTCTCAAAGAGCACAGCTCTGTCGATTACATCAACTAATCGATTAGTCGACAAAATCATACAAGTGTTAGTCGACTAAGAATTTATTTAGTCGAGGACGGCCCTAAATATATATATATATATATATATATATATATATATATATATATATATATATATAGTCATTATTTGAACAGTGAAAATAATAATAAAAAGAGATTTTTTAACTTTAATGTCACTAATGCTGATTATTCATTGAGTCATTTGAATTTAAATATTTAAAATACTTTCACAGCAAAAATTATGTATGCGATTAATTTAGATTAATTAATCACAGAGTCTGTAATTAATTTGATTACATTTGTTTAATAGATTGACAGCCCTAGTGAAAGTATACATGTTGATTTTGATGATGCTTACTGTAGGTAAAGTAGCCACTATGTTACTATGTACATCTTACGGATTCACTGCGCCTTCCACATGTATGTTTACCATTAAAACATGATGTATGATTAATGTATGAATATCCATCTATCCACCCAGTTTAATATGCAACTCAGTTGTATTCAATACATGTAGCAGGGGGTGGCGGCTCCGTCTGTCTGTCAGCTGAGGGGGCCTTGACCTAAACAACCGCTGAAGACCCCCCCCCCCCCCCCCGATGTAGAGCAACTTTCATTTCACAACCTCGTAGCTCGCGGTCAGTCTGCCTCGGACGGTTTAGACCAGGGGTGTCAAACTCAGCATCACTAACGGCCACACTGGAAAATGCGAATCGCATCAAGGGCCAGACATGTTTAGTTTATTGACATGCTTTTATTTTGAAAATGTCAAATATCTTTGACTGTATTACTGCACGTCTTATACAGTCTTCTCATTTGCAGTTTGGTCGACATTAAGCGCCAAAAAAGTCATCAAATAAGTAACTTAGCCAATTAAAGAAAAAAAGCGCCAAAAAATGTCCGACGTGGGGGGAAAAAGCGGCAAAAGCATCGGCAAAAGTGACAAAAACTTCAGAAAAAGCGGCCAAACTCTGTAAAAGCTACAAAAACTAGTTGGGCCTTTAATTATTGTGAACCTAAGTTGACATGCAGGGCCGATCAAAATCTGCGAGGGGCCGGATTTGGCCCGCGGGCCTCGAGTTTGACACGTGTGGTTTAGACATTACGGCCGATAATCTAAATCCTCACGGGATGTTTATACTTCCGTAAGCACTCCGCTGAGCTCTGCTGGGCAGAAGGTTGACGTGAACTCAAGGTTTCTCAATAAGCAGAGAAAGGAGAGCTTATGTAATCCCGCCTGGCGTGCCTGCAGTTCCTGTAGCAGCACGATAAAAGCCCATGATGTCACAATCACACATTCCTGTGTTACCTGGAGCTGCAAAGTTCAGGTGTCCACGTCTTTTTTTTTTTGGTCAGGTGTGGTACAGAACTAGGCGCCTTCCTGCTACGGTTGGGTATCGTTTTGGATTTTTTTTTTTTTTTTTTTTTACGATTCCGATGCCGAACGGTAACTTTTAAAACGGTTCTGAAAAACCGAAAAATGACATCAGAGGGGCGCCCCCCCCGGATAGTGAAGAAGAGGGTTCTCTGTTCTTCTGTAATCCACAACAATCCGGTGCAACCGGGGCCGGACAAAAAATAATCAGTGCAGAGAAAAATAATCGCCGGTGCAGCACAGATGTCTTCTTATTTCATAGGTTTTTTATTTTATTTTTTTTAAAGGTGCATAACAGCGACTAACGTTTCGACGTAAAGTTACATCTTCATCAGAGTCCTCCGGGCGCCCGGTTAGCTCACTTGGTAGAGCGGGCGCCCATATATTGTTCGCTCCTAAACGCAGCGGCCGCGGGTTTGACTCCAACCTGCGGCATCTTTGCTGCATGTCCCCCCCCCACACACACACACACACACCCCTCTCTTTCCCATTTCATGTCTTCAGCTGTCTTGTCAAATAAAGGCCTAAAATGCCCCAAACATAATCTTTACCAAAATAAAATGACATCAAAGAAAGGCTCTTTTATAGAGTTTCTTTATTTATTTTTTATTGAAAATTGTTTAAATTTAACAATATATTGGGGCGACCTCTAGCTCCCCCAGTAAGTCCTAGCAGCGGCGCGTTTTCGAGTCCGACCTGCTGCCCTCTGCTGCGTGTCGTCCCCCGTCTCGCTCCCCCCTTTTCATGTCTATCCACTGTCCAATAAAAGGGAAAAGCCCCAAAAAAATAATCTCTAAAAAAAAAACAAATATTTAACAAAATATTAACGTTTTAAAGTACTTAAATATATAATAAGAAAGAGAGAGTGTGATATTTTTACGTCCGTTTTCGGAGCGACAGACATTTCAGCCGACACGTTAAGTGGAACTGAAATTGGCGTCCTAATCCGGGTCCGATTCCTACGCTTCCCATAGTGGAACGAGGTTTCAGTACCCCCCCCCTCCCTCCCCCCCACCCCCCCCTCCTCACAGGTGTGACATATCAAGATGCTGACGGTACCTGTAGCTACTGCAGGTGGCAGTTATCGCGAGGCTAGTGACAGAGCTCAGATTGGGAATGTTTTTTTGTTTTTGTTTTTTTTTACTCCGCCCGGGCCCGGGGTGTTTATATTTTTTTAATAACGCAGGTTAAAATACGGGAGATTTACGGGAAAATACTAATACGGGAGGACGGCGGGAAAGAAGGGTAAAATACGGGACTTTCCCGGCCAAAACGGGGTACCTGACAGGTATGGTGATTAGACAGCGTGATTATTAGGAGTGGACCAACGCTCCACAGGCCACAATCAATGTGATCAACTCTGTGCTCTATGCGTGAGGCAAATGGTGGTCACACCAGATACTGACTGGTTTTCAGACCCCCCCCCCCCGATACAGTAAAACTGCACATTTTAGAGTGGCCTTTTCTTGTGGCCAGCCTAAGGCACACCTGTGCAGTAATCATGCTGTCTAATCAGCATCTTGATGTGTCACAACCCTGTGAGGTGGATGGATTTTCTCGGCTCACTAACGCAGATTTAGACAGATTTGTGAACGATAGTTGAGAGAAATAAGCCTTCTGTGTACGTAGAAAAAGTCTTAGGCTAGATCTTTGAGTTCAGCTCATGAAAAATGGAGGCAAAAACAAAAGTGCTGCGTTTATAATTTTGTTCAGTGTATGTAAAGTGTCTCTGAGTACTATGAAAACATATGCATGTGTGTGGTTCCTGTTGGGTCTCATAGTCCTTGTTGCTGTGTTTCACTGCAGTCAATACTGATTAAGGGCTGGACCCACCACGCCCTCTGTCCCTTGAGATAGCTCCCTATCTCTCTGTGTGTGTGTGTGTGTGTGTGTGTGTGTGTGTGTGTGTGTGTGTGTGTTGGGTACAAGTACACACAAACACACCCACAAAGTCAATTAAGCACTCCCTCGCTATGAACTGTTTGCTGGACCTACATGAGCCGCTTCATAAATAATCAAACACCCACACACCAGCCACCGCCGTCGTTGGTCTGCGGTACTGCCACAGCTATATTCAGGAGAACTCATTTCATTTATTTATAAAAAAAGGACAACATACATTAATCAACATTCCTGGAAATGTGACAGTGTTAGCCAGCCGGCTAATTTTCAACTGTATAGTCCTTTGGCCAGATGATGTTAAGACCAGAGCAGCAGGAAACGCCCCTTAATGTGTAACACTATTCATTATATAACGGTGGATATTGTTAATTTTTCATACAATTAATCTGTGAATGTTACGGTTGGTTTAGTCTAGTATATCTACAACTTTCCAATTCCGCCAGATTTCACTCTTTTCGGCCGGATGTCCGTCTCCTTCCTCTGTCATTGTGTTGGCGTTCTAACCTGCGGCTGATTTGTGAGGACTCTGGTTAACTGCTCCTCAGATCTCTGCAGGGTAAATCCAGACAGCTAGCTAGACTATCTGTCCAGTCTGAGTTTTCTGTTGCACGACTAAAACAACTTTTGAACGTACACATGTTCCACCAAAACAAGTTCCTTCCAGAGGCTATTTAGCAGAGGCACCGTGGCTCCGTCCGGAGCTTAGCCCCGCCCCCAAGACGATTGCGATTGGTTTAACCCTTGTGTTGTCTTTTAGACACTGTTTTTACGTTTTTGTTGCATTTCCCTGCGTTATGCTTGCTTTTTTTTATATTTTTGTTGCTTATTTCAAAGTTTTTTATTTATTTACACTAGTTTTATATACTTATTTTTGGAATTCATGGTCAATAAACCTCATTTATATGATTTGTTTGTGTAAGAAAAAAGCAGAAATTATGAATGATTTTGACTAATGGTTAAGATCAGAGTCAAAGTTTAGTCAGGGTAGTGCTATAAAATTGAATACAACACCCAAAATTCTATGAAAGTAGAGATTTGATCCTTAATTTCCTTCATAAAGAGCGTGTTATGGAACCATCCATGTTATTTTGGGGCAATTTGGTCAAAAGAACCACAAATTTATGGTATAGAAAAATGGGTCAAATTTGCCCCGAGGACAACATGAGGGTTAAACAAATGCCGATAAACCAGAGCACAGTTTATTCACATCCCAGAATGCTGTGTGGACTAGACAGACCCTCCTCCGCAGTGCTGTGGAGGAAGGTCTGGCAAAGCGAGACTATGGTTGATCAGCAACCATATTACAACTAGTTGAAGCTGCATGTTTCGTGCGTGCGTGCGTGCGCGTGCGTGCGTGCGTGCGTCTTAAGCTTCCAAATATGAAAACAAATAGTCTGCACCTATAGCCTAGCTCTGAGATGCTGTTCAGGAGTGGTGTATTAGCAAGCAGGTGGGAGAAGGGATCAGAGTTACTATTGCAATGCTGAAGATTTTTTTGTACATTCTTACTGAGGTCGAGAAATGTTTCAGTATTAGATCCACTATTCTGTCATGACGTGCTACGTACATTACGCTTGTGAGCATGACAGCCATTCAGGATGTGTGGTAATGTTTCAGTGATCCGTTCTGTAGTGTGATGCAAAGTATTTTACACAAACAGTGAGGGGCCTGAGTTGTAGGAAACCAGATAGAACGGTTGAGTCTGCTAGGAGGAACATGTAATCTGGCTTTTACTTAAAGTGCCCATATTATGAAAAAAAAACTTTTTCTGGGATTTTGGGGCGTTATTTTGTGTCTCTGGTGCTTCTACACACATACAAACTTTGAAAAAAATCTATCCATGTTGTTCTGAGTGAGATACGGTTGCTGAATGATTCCTGCCTTCAGTCTCTGGGTGAGCTGGTCAAAATCTGCACGGCTTGTTACGTAACTAGCCGAAACGACGGGCTAAACACAACCGTTAGCATGCTAGTGTTAGCATGCTAGCTCGTTCTCAATGGCAAAGCGCTGCTACAACACACACAAGTTCACCATAATCTCCAAAAGAAGTACTTCCATGTGCGCCCTCCTTTAGAAGAAGTCTCCCGGCTAATCCTGCCTTGTAACTGACCAAAGTTGGAGAAACAACCTTGCTTTTACTGTCTGTGGAGCTAACTGACATGATCTACCATCTGAGCTACTGAGCATGTGCAGAGTGGAATCAAAGATAGTACAGAAGGAAAGATGATTCACTCTGTAGCTAAAACAGAGACCTGAACACAAGGTGAAAAGAGGAGCTGCAGCAGTGAGAGAGAGATGTGCTGTACAACAAACATATATTAAACTACGTAAACATATTCTGGTACAACCTTAAAATACAGTTATGGAGCTGAAAATGAGCAGAATATGGCATCTTTAAGAAATGATTGACAAAGAGAGTGATCGGCAGAGGGAAGACATGCACGTTTTCCCAGACGTTTCAGTCCAGCGTTGTTGTTGTTGCAATAAGTCCATAAGAGTTCGCTGAGCGCCTGCTAGTGTTAGCGGGTAGCTATGACCCCCGAATGTACTGTAGCTGTTGCCCTGTTGTAAGTCAGAGGGTCAGTAGTAATATCCTCTAAGACCCTCAGACCGCACCCACTCCAGCGATACTCCAGATCAGACACAAAGATCGTTCAGGTCTGACCAGACACCAAAACCAGCAGAACGGGTGTCAAGTTTCCCGCTGGGTTTTCTTTTGAAACCTAGGAAGTGGTAGCCTAGTCAGTCCAGAGTTTTTTTGTGATTGTTGCGGGCAAAAATCCTTGATTATGCAGCACGTTTTCTTAAAAAATGCGATGGAAAATGCGGGATATTTATGCAATTTTATGCGATGAAATTGCGGGAACTTGCAAAAACTGCGGTTTGATGAAAAAGAGAAAACAAAGTGATTCCCCCCCAACACCGTGTTCTCACTAGGAGAAATTACGTCACTTCATAACGTTCCCATGGCAACAGGGGAAAATGGCTGCTCTTGTGTGAAGTAAACGCAACATTTTTCACCTTCCTGCTGAGATATATGAGACTTTTTTGCAACAAAAATGCGGGGATTATGAAGTCCTATTAAAAAGTTATTAAGTCCTGCATATTTTGCGCGGAAATCTGCAATTTATGCGGCGAAAGTGCGGCGTATTTGAAAAAATGCGCCCCCCCCGCATAAATATGCAGACTTTGGCTGATTATGCGTTGAATTATGCGATCGCATAATCACGTTTTTCTGGAGGGACTAGCTAGAAATCTAGACACACCCTAGTGGCAGTAAATCTCATTTGCAGCCAGGGTCGGGTCTAGGAACTCTCCATTGGCTTGCTGGAAAAACCAAACTCTAGTCAGGCCAATCACATCGTGTATAGAGTCGGTGGGCGGGGCTTATGGCTGCTGCTGGAGAACAGCGGTCTTCTGGAAGACTTGGAGTTCAGCTTTTCTTTGAGAAAAGAACAAAGAACGGCACTGAAGTCGTTCTTAAAACAGGAAGATGTGTTCGGAGTTTAAAGTTTAATCTATCAACTAGCTCCGCCCCCTTCTTCGTTGCTCTGGTTGGTTGTAGATCTATCCTATTGCGTGCAGAGAGAGTTTGAAAGACAACCGTTTGTCCCGCCCCTCGGGTTGAGCCCTGCCAATGGTTGAGTTCCCAGACCAGACATCTGGATGTGGGTCAGACCCAACATCTGGATGTGGGTCTGGCTTGTCAGGCTAAGGAAGTGGGGCTCTGACTCCCTGGCCAACGGGGCCTTGCGTCTCCTAGGTCCAGGAACAGGGAGGATCGAGCCAGCTCACTAACATCTTTGTCATCATTATTCAACATGTTCAGAAGGTGGGAAATCCGCATGCTGGTATAAATACACATCACATCCGGTACCCTGACAAATAATGTCTCGGGTGCTAAGTCCAAACCACTTTCACACCAAGCTCACTGTTTAGTTATACATTTCACTCAGTTAGTACTTTCTGTTTCTGTCTGTCACCACACACACACACACACACACACACACACACACACCAAAGCAAGCCCATTAGTCTCTATGGGAGTATGCAAGTGAGTCAATTTTTTATTCATGACAAATGAATTACACACACACACAGACTGGATGAGCAGGTTCTTCCAAAACACACACACACACACACACACACACACACACACACACACACACACACATACACACACACACACACACCCGACAAGTGTTGCAGCAGAAGGAGCAGCGGTGTTGCAACAAAACCAGAGGTGGAAGAAGTATTGAGATCTTTTACTGCAGTAAAAGTACCAATACCATCCTGTGAAAATACTCCACTACGAGTGAAAGTCCTACATTCCTTTATTTTTGGGAGGCAGGAAGTTGAAAGCGAGAAAAGCACCATTCCTGAGCTACCGATGCGAGGGTGCTTTCGCTTCTGTGTGCAGCACCACCGACCTGCTGTCTGGAAAACTGCCTAAAAATACAGGTTGGGAACAGAAGCAACTGCCAGAGCAACGGGGATGTTTCAACACAGATAAAATAGATCTTTAACTAATGCTAGAGCCAGTCCATCCACAATCCGTAACTACAACGTCAAGCCTTCAACTTTACAGTGTTTGACTAGACATTTGCTGCTGTGCTTGTTGATCAGGCATGTGTGGAGTGTGATCTGCTCCTGCTGAGAGTTACAGGAGTTTGGAACAATGCATTAAAAGGCTGACACGTTAGAAAGAGACCCTTGTAGTGGGTCACTGGCCAGTGGGTCACTGGAAAGCCCCTGCAAGGGTCTCTTCTTACTAGCCTCCATCTCTGTCTTTAATGACTCAACTGGCTGCATCATGTGACCGGCAGAGAGCTCCTGTCCATGCTGGTTTGGGCTGGCTCCTCTAAGTGTTTAATCTTTCCCATTAAAACACGGCCAAAAATCCCAGCATGCACGCAAAGCTGACAGCGATCTGAATTGATTTTCTTTTGATGAAATGTAATTTTCCCTGATGTCCCTTCTCTCAGTCTAACCTCATCACCACATCACCCACACCTCGTTACTCCTCGTTTCCACACGCTGTCAGACCCTTGGCATTTCTCTCTCTCGTTTTCAGGGTGTAATGCCTGCAGGGTGCAGTGGTGGTGAAACAAACACAACCTCCTCTAACATCATAATACAAGATTATGAAATATAACATTCATCTTAAAAAGGGAGATGTCAGGTTTGTTTCAACCTGGACCCTATTTTCCCATCTTTCTGTGTCTGAGTGACTGATGGGAACAGTTAATCCAGTCGAAACGAGCTACAGTGTAAACTCAGATTATTATTCTAAGTGTCTGACAACATTATGAAAGGATCCTACAGAGATATACCTTTTAGTTAAAGAGTAAGATCCTTTTAGTTTAACATGAAAACAGTTCCAATATCACCGTCACCAAACTACACCAGACTCCATGTAAATAATCAGGACTTTTATCATCGTAAAACACACTTCATTCAAAGTCGACAGAAATAAAATAAAACTACCAAAAGCCGTCTTGGTTCATCCTTCCACTGTCCCAAAAATCACCACTCTGGTCTGGTTGAAATAAACTCTTAATTTAACCATTTACATGTGGAGATATGCTGGCTCTATACACGCTAAAAGTCCTGTTTTTATTACATGGAGTCTGGTTCTATACACGCTAAAAGTCCTGATTATTTACATGGAGTCTGGCTCTATACACGCTAAAAGTAGTGATTATTTACATGGAGTCTGGCTCTATACACACTAAAAGTCCTGATTATTTACATGGAGTCTGGCTCTATACACACTAAAAGTAGTGATTATTTACATGGAGTCTGGCTCTATACACGCTAAAAGTAGTGATTATTTAGATGGAGTCTGGTTCTATACACGGTAAAAGTCCTGATTATTTACATGGAGTCTGGCTCTATACACGCTAAAAGTCCTGATTATTTACATGGAGTCTGGCTCTATACACGCTAAAAGTAGTGATTATTTACATGGAGTCTGGCTCTATACACGCTAAAAGTCCTGATTATTTACATGGAGTCTGGCTCTATACACGCTAAAAGTCCTGATTATTTACATGGAGTCTGGCTCTATACACGCTAAAAGTAGTGATTATTTACATGGAGTCTGGCTCTATACACGCTAAAAGTAGTGATTATTTACATGGAGTCTGGCTCTGTACACGCTAAAAGTAGTGATTATTTACATGGAGTCTGGCTCTATACACGCTAAAAGTAGTGATTATTTACATGGAGTCTGGCTCTATACACACTAAAAGTCCTGATTATTTACATGGAGTCTGGCTCAATACACACTAAAAGTCCTGATTATTTACATGGAGTCTGGCTCTATACACACTAAAAGTAGTGATTATTTAGATGGAGTCTGGTTCTATACACGGTAAAAGTCCTGATTATTTACATGGAATCTGGCTCTATACACGCTAAAAGTAGTGATTATTTACATGGAGTCTGGCTCTATACACGCTAAAAGTCCTGATTATTTACATGGAGTCTGGCTCTATACACGCTAAAAGTCCTGATTATTTACATGGAGTCTGGCTCTATACACGCTAAAAGTAGGGATTATTTACATGGAGTCTGGCTCTATACACGCTAAAAGTCCTGATTATTTACATGGAGTCTGGCTCTATACACGCTAAAAGTAGTGATTATTTACATGCAGTCTGGCTCTATACACGCTAAAAGTAGTGATTATTTACATGGAGTCTGGCTCAATACACGCTAAAAGTAGTGATTATTTACATAGAGTCTGGCTCTATACACGCTAAAAGTAGTGATTATTTACATGGAGTCTGGCTCAATACATGCTAAAAGTAGTGATTATTTACATGGAGTCTGTTGCACTAGCCAGTTGTAACCCTCCACCCCCACCCCCAACGGTAAATCAAACCTTTGTCTGTAGGGAGCCTTTCCAAAATGTCGTCAGACACTTAGAATAATAATCTGAGCCTGTCAGCGGCAAAAACTGAACTTTTAGTCAACCCAAACTAAAGGGGAAGATTCGCAGTCATGGATTACATCACAGCCTGGTTCACGGCTGCCAGTTACAGCTTTCTTGCTCAATACTGGATCAAAAGATTTCAAAGATTTTTGTTCAAATTAGTCACCATGACAAGCAAATATTGACCAAACTGACCATGAGACCAGCTGTGTCGGGATGCGGGTAACTTGTCACATCAGCTAAAAAAAAAAAAAAAGTCATAACAAAGACACGGAAACCGTGGATGACGTATAGCAGCGTGGCATCTCCAAAAATCTGAAAATGCTCATTTTGTAACTACTGCACCAGTGTCCATTTGTTAAGTGTTGACTGAAAGGTGTATTACCAGTTTGTAGGTACACAAAGCTAAAACTCATCCTCCCTACTTGAGGATTATAATGTTCTCCTTATGTTGAAACTTGTGTTAACCTAAGGTGTTTCTTTTATTCCGTCCACGTCTTCTAATCAGTGACGGTGGACTACGCATTATAATAAGCACTTCTTTTTTATTATGTGCTATGAACGCCTGAAGGTTTTCACATCCCACAATGCACTGGTAGTCCTGTCACTGTCAGTGATGACCCAAAGCGGCGATGAATCGTTATTGTCGGACATCTCAACGCACTTCTGTCTGTAGAGTCTAGAGCTGCAAAGACGAATCGATCAGTTGTCAACTAATAAATTAATCTGCAACTACTTTGATAAATCGATTAGTCATTTGAAGTGAGTCATTTTTCTGATGTCAGCTCGTTAAATGTGAATATGTTTCTAGTCTCATCTCTCCTCTGTGACAGTAAACTGAATATCTTTGAGTTGTGGAACAAAATAAGACGTTTGAGGACGTCATGTTGGACTTTTTTGGGAAACACTGATCCACATTTTTCACCATTTTATAGACCAAACACGATTAGTAAAAAGAATCGTTTGTTGCAGCCCTAATAGACATCTTGTACAGGCAGATTAGCACAGTATCAACACCACCAGGGTCCAAAATTTACTTTTTTTGTCCACCAGCCATGTGACTAGTGAATTTTCAAATTGTACCAGCCACTCAATAGATCACCATTGTTTTTTTTTGGCTGGTGAGTGAAGAAAATCTACCAGCAACTTGCATATTTTACCAGCATTTGGCAGGTAAATGGTGCTGATTTTGGACCCTGAACTCCACTGTGACCTTTGACTATAGGCGGTGCTGCTGCTGGTGTGTGTGTGTGTGTGTGTGTGTGTGTGTGTGTGTGTGTGTGTGTGTGTGTGTGTGTGTGTGTGTGGTGTGTGTGTGGGGGGGGGGGATGTAGAAGCTGTGTGATGGACTGGCTGATTTCGAGGAAGTGTTTTTTGATTGCAATCTGTCGAGGAGTAAAAACAGAAGAAGGAAGAAGCGAGCAGAGGGGTGGCAGCCTGCAGCTGATCCAGGTCTCAGTTCAGGTTTGACCCGTTCTGATCCTCCCGTGAAACTGGCTCCGGACCAGGTTCCGTGGATTCACTAAGTCCCCACGCAGTGGCTATAACGCATGGCTGATATCTGGCCACTGCAGTCCCAGGATGCTGCGCCCGATCACCGCAGTGCACGGATACCTTCACATGTCAGAAAGGACACTCACAAAAACAACAACCCCACCACCACCACCCCCGCTGTCTCTCATTACGCGCTATAACTTTACGCGCAAAAGCAAATTACAACTAATTACGATTTTTTTTACGCACTTGCATGCGCTGCCACACGAACAAACTTCACCAACACCCCTGGCATGGCTAAATCCCAAAACACACACACATATAAACACACACACACACACACACACACACACACACACACACACACACACACACACACACACACACACACACACACACACACACACACACACACACACACACACACACACACACACAGTGATAAGTGTGTGGTGGAGAGTGAATTGTTTTCTTACCTCCTGATGTGAAATGCAGCTGCAGCGGCGGCTGGCTCAGTGTGAGTGTGAGCGGTGAGTGAGCTGCTGACCAAATCCAACAGTGGTGATCACAGCAGCAGTGGCTAACGACTGGACTTCCTGTGCCTTTTTACTTTCAAAATAAAACTCAAGAAGGTTGGAATCTGGCTTCATGCACATTGTGTTCGCTGAAGACCATGGCCACCTGTTGCACGGTTCTGGCACAATGTCGCCTTAGAACTGACGACATTGATTTCTGGGACAGTTCCCGCGACAATACCAGTCCTGCTACTGAATGACGCTTCACTCCAGATTTGTAAACGTCAGAAAAGGACAGTCCTTGCTGGATTAACAGCTGCAAAGAAAATGGTGGCGGTGCACTGGAAGCCCCCACACACACACACACACACACACACACACACACACACACACACACTCTGACCATTAAGCAGTGGCTTCTAACTTGTCTTGACATAGTTTATATCAGGGGTCTTCAACGTTTTTTAAGCCAAGGTCCCCTTAACTGAAAGAGAGCCAGAGCAGGGACCCCCTACTGCATATATATTTAAGTTAAGTTGCATATTAAACTGGGCTTACAATAATGTGTAGCAGCCTAAAGCCTCTATACCTTTTTTGCATAGAATACTAAGCTAATAAAATAGCCTACTTATTGTTGGCATGATTTTATAAATCATGTTTTCATGTTTTCACACACAGGTGGCACAGTGAACCCTTAGGATGAACTGTTTATGTTTGGCCCTTTGTGACTACCTCACCCCCTGCACTGACTCTGAGGACCCCTTCCGGGCCCCGGACCCCCTGTTGAAGATCCCTGGTTTATATGTTATCAATGGTGCTGGACAGGTGAATGTGGCTTTTAACGGCAGAGACAGTAAAAGGCCGACTGTGACTACAGCTGCCAGCCCACGGGGTCCTGGGGAGGGTGGGGTGATATTATTATTATTATTATTATTAATTCTTTATTTCAGACCCGTGCATCCATATAAAACTTACAACATCAATAGACAAAACAACACAATTTAAAAGACATACAAGCTTTCTTTCCAGTGCTTCCAAAAACAGGAAAAATACCTTTCATATCACTCAACACAATATCATTCAAGACTCTTATAATACTATTTGTTGAATCAGTCATCCGACATATGAAACTATACATATATTTCCTTAAAACAGCATTCAACGTATAGGTACATTATTGGCCACAAACATGTGGCTTGCACTCGTGCACCTTGGGACCTTAACCCTCGTGTTGTCCTCGGGTCACATTTGACCCGTTCTCAAAACTTCTATAAGATGTTTTGGAAATTAAAACATTCAGGGTGCAGCAGGTGTAGATTAGTTACTAAGTAAAATAATTGAGAATGAAACAAATACAAAGAAATAGTCGTAGACTGAAACCAATGTAGGTTTTTGTAATTTATTGAAGTACATATATTCTGCGCAGAATAGGAGAACTAGTTCACAGACCGCACGCAGCAATTTGTGAAGGAGTCACACACAAACTCACAGGCTCTTATACAGGCCTACACAGATAACATCAACACATGCATGATGACATCTGTTTCTTCATAAAGTCTCCAAACTATCTTGGCCTTTGACGTACGATGTGAATCATAAAGACAAGCTGAGGTGCCTAAAAGTCTGTCAGATAGTTTAACAGTTTAATCTGACTTCTATCAGTTTACCCAATCTGTGTCTTTTAGCTGTAGACTGGTGACTCCTGCATCTCTGATGGACAGAACAAGATCTTCTAAAGACAAATGGAGATTACGTTAAAATAGAACATACAGAAAATCAAGTTAACCAGATGGAATATAATTTTACCATTACAAAGAGAAATATGGGTTTCTTTTTAACCAAATTACCCAAAAACGCTAAGTACAATTGCAAGTACTTGATCACTACTTTCATTGAATTTTGGATATTCAATTTGATATAATTTGAAAAAAATTTAAATAGATTTAAAACCTTTTTTTTTTGACAACCAAAAACAAATTAGCATCAAAAACGTGACAAAAACATTGAAAACAGTGCTTTAAAAAAAAAGGACAGAAACGGCAGAAAATGTGTCAAAAATATATTAAAAAAAAAACTAATAAAAATAAAGTGTTAATTTAGACCCAGAAGTAGAACAAGTGCCAACCGGAAGACAACACGAGGGTTAAGCAAAGTTCTGAGAGCATCATTAAATGCTACCTGAAGCTTTAGAATATTTACACCACAGGTGGGCTGTATATCAGGAAGTACAGTGTGCTCTAAATAGAGTTATTTTCACATCATCTGAACACATACAAAACTTTATTAGCTCGCCCGTACAATGTACAGCACTGGCGCTGCACATCATCATCATCATCCTTTTTTTTTTAAAGATTATTTTTGTGGGCTTTTCCGCCTTTAATGGATAGGACAGCTAGATATGAAAGGGGAGAGAGAGAGGGGAGACATGCAGGAAACCGTCACAGGTCGGACTCGAACCCTTGACCTCTGCGTCAATGCATAAGCCTCTATGAATATGTGTGCCTGCTCTACCAGCTGAGCTAACCCGGCCACCATTAAAGCGTTTTTAATGATGTGACCTATAGGTATTTTTACTTTATTTATACTACATTTACTTGGTCATCTAGATAAAAAGAAGGAACATTTTGCTTTTGGTCCTCTTGGGTTTTAACAATCATAATTACACTCTTTTTAATATTACATTTTATGTCATGCTGCGTACCATAATCTGAACAAATACGAAGCAACTTGTTGTAGGTCTACACTGTTTTTGCGTATGTATATATACAGTATATACAGTCCTTATTTATAATAAAAAAATGTTTGGGGTGGGATGGTACATGTAGCCTATATTCTGTTACCTGTAACATGCTGCTGATTGTGTTTGTTGAATAAAAAAAAGGACTCCATCACTATAAACGTAAATAATAACGACTTATATGGCCGTTTTTCGGGGAGGACAGTCTCTTTTTTAAATGTACTATTTTATGCTTACGATGCTACAGGTTTAAGTTAATGTCTATTAGCAATAACAATACAAATATATTATATAACAATGATAAGAAAGGTCAGAAATTAAGATTATTAGCATTTTATTTGAATTTCATCAAATGAAGGTGTTTATTTTGAAGGGTACATCGCCCTACTTCCGGGCGCACTTGCTTTCTCTCTCCACCTTGCCGCAGCTGATTGCGTCTGTGGCTTCCTCTGCTTAACCACGCCTGAAACTCTCTGTAGCTTCTCTACAGAAGAGAAACATACTTCACCTCTGTTGTGAGTTACATAATGCATATAAAAACTGAAAACAATCATAGAAATACCACAACGAGAAACCCTCACTGACCAACTTTAAGTCCCTGCAGGAATAATAAAGGAACAGTACAATGATTTATGGTTACGTTTTCACATCTTAGCAGTGCGAGGGTCCATGCACATGCACTCAGTTAAACACACACATCTGTCTTTCTTTCTGCAGAGCTGACTCTGCTGTCAGCTGAACCACATAATCTACGTGTCAGGGGCTCCGCGTCTCTGTGGGAGAGAGGAGGACGTGTGAGACAGTACGTTGTTCCACAGTTACTCCAGTTTTCTCTGTCTGACTTCACTCTGGTTGCATCGTTTGTAGTGCTTCTGTAAGCTTCCAGGGTAATGATCAGTGACTTTATCATTACATTTTCAAATCTTGGCCTCTCCTCCAGTGAATCATATATCCTCTTGATTGTCGCTGGCTGCAGAAGAAAAACAGAACAGGAAAACTGATTTCTTTTGTTGCATGTTGAAAGGAAAGTTCTGGCAGATTCCTGGATGGTTTCCAAACCGAGGGCATGCAGAGCCAGTATTGCAAAAGTGAAATTAATTAAAAAATTGAAAAGACCTTTGTTAAGGGGAGACACTAAAGGCAACAACATCACGTCTTCTTTCAGACTAGTTATGAAAAAACATCCAAAATACACATTT
>CM042446.1:28623392-28645892 GCA_023631565.1 Gymnocephalus cernua | reverse complement strand
ATTGTTTTCATTAGCTCTAGCCAGGTTAGCCATTGTTAGCAGCGCCAGTTTAAACAACGTATATACGCTGTTTTCTGTTATGAAAACAAACCGCGTGACAACACAGATAGAAGACAGCGCTGCGTGTACGACTGATTTAGTGAGACACAAATAACACAGAAGTGCTTATAACTATGTTATTACTACAGCTTTCACAACTGTCGATACAGGGGGCAGCCATGTTGGATTTTCAGCTCGGGTACCTCGGTGGATGTACGAGTTCCGAACTCGTAAATACGAGGTCAGGGGGCGTGTTTACGGCTTTGACCTCGTAAAATACGAGTTGCGAGGCAAAAAGAACGCACCATTACTGTCTCATAGTAGAGGAATTACCGTACAGTACAGGAGAAGCTCGCAGGCAGTTTGGACTTACATTAGCTGTTTAGTTTAATTACTAATGTTAACTAGCATTTTAGTTAGCAATAATTAGCCTGTGCCTATGTTATCTCCTTACATATACCTACGCTCTCCGTCTCTGATAGATTGGGAATGATTTAGACAACCGTTAGCCTATTTTTATAAAAACGTCTGCTACGGAGCCATAACGTGAGGTACAAGGTAACGGAGCCTTTTATACATTGTCGTGTTTCTTTAGAAATAAACAACAGACAAATAAAGTCTTCAAACGCTTCAGATGTAAAGTTATTGGCTGTCAAAGTGACGCCAAAATTAATGGAAGTCAATGGGATGCTAACGGGGGGGTGATGGCTTATTAGCATCAAAATGGCGCCACAGGAGGCTTCACTCTGAGGAGAGAAACTCGCCCCGTTGGGAAGAAGTTTCACTCTCTCGTTACTTCCGGCTTCTGAACTGGTTGCAGTTCCACTCTGGTTCCATATGGGGGCGCTCACAGGCCAGTGCAGAATGAATGGAGGTCTATGGAGCCGTACCCCTCAAAATCCACTTTTCTCAGGATATAATTTTTTTTTTTGTCTAGTAATTTGAACGTTGCATTTGAAAGGGGAGGCAAAGAAAATACATACTGCTGGGTGTTAGATTTGATTTGTTCAAAAAAAAAAAAGCCTTTTAACCCTTAATTGTGTTGTCTTTGGGTCAAATTTGACCCGTTGTCTAAACGTCTATATCAGAAATATGGGTTTGTTTTTAACTACCTAATTTTGATTACTCAAGAATAACATGGATCATTCCATACAACGCGCTTCGCAAGTACAACAACAATCTCTAGGCCTACTTTCTTTGAATTTTGTGAGTTTTGTTCAATTTTTTTGCGTTTTTCAAAACAATATCTCGACTGAACGTTGACATAATGCCATTCTGTGATTATGCGTCCTTTAATATTAGTCTAAAAAATTCATAATTTCTGCTTTTTAACTCAAGAATTAGGTAGGCCTATAAATGAGGTTTATTGACCATGAATTCCAAAAATAAGTATAAATCTAGTAATAATGAGTTTGTGTTAGTGGTGTTTATAAATGGTAGTGAAAATAAACTTTAAACGTCAAAAAAGTGCCAAAAACATTGAAAAAAAAAGCGGCAAAAGAGACAAAAACGTTAGAAAAATTTATTGATTTTCAGTTTTGACCCGGGAGGACGATGCACGGTCGATTGGAAGACAACACAAGGGTTAAAAATGTCAGCGACGTCACACACATGACAGGCTTCGGCTGAGTGGAACCTGGGGACCCGAGCTCACCGGTTTTCAAAGATTTTGTTTTTAGGGAAAAACATAACGCTGAAAAAACTACCAGTATAATTAAAATGTCATTTAAACAGAACGGTTGATTAGAGTGAGGTAATGAGAACAGGATAATAACAGGAGAAAGCCTCGTGGCAGGGACATTAAAGGAGATAAAGAGGCACAGAGATGATGATGATGGTGTTTTCATACAATATTTATCTCACTTATCTTCCCATTATAGCCTCCACCTGCTGAGATTTAAAGCACTCTGAGCACAAGAGAGGAGGAGTTTAACTAGATATGATAGACAGATAGACAGATATAGCCAGTTATAGTGGTGGAAGATCTTTTACTTATTACTTATAACTTAAAGTAGTAATGCAACAGTGAAAAAACTTCTTACTGAAAGTAAAAGTACAAAAGTAAAGTAGGCTATCAAAATATACCTAAAGAACCAAAAGTTAAAGTACTCATTATGCAGGATCAGAGATGGCAAAAGTACTCACTTCTCATACTTAAGTAGAAGTACAGATACTTGTGTTAAAAAATACTCTGGTAAAAGTAGAAGTACTGATTTAACTTATTTACTCAAGTAAAAGTAACAAAGTACAGGCTTGGAAATGTATTTAAAGTATAAAAGTAAAAGTAGCCTTGCGAATGACAACCTTTTTTATGCAAAGCTACCTGGACCACAAATGTTACTAGAGTGCAAGCTGAGTAACCTCAGTAGCCATGGAGACGAGGCTCTTTATGTGTATATATGCCATTGTCTACATTTATGTCTGCCAAAAGGCCTAAAACATCACATATATGATTACTGTGACAGAGACTGGGACTCCAGGTTAATAAGATTCTGACTGAGTAGCAAGATATGAATTAAATTGTGATTCTGTAATAAATGCGACGTATATTCCCGTCCAATCAGATTGAATTTGGTATTGATGACGCGAAAAATAACTCCACTGAAGTTATTTGAAACTAAAGTAACCTAACGAGCCACTTTGGTAATTCGTAAAAAGTAAAAAGTACCGGTATTTGTGTTAAAAATGTAAGGAGTAAAAGTAAAAAGTCGGCACAAAATAAATAGTAAAGTAAAGTAAAATACCTGAAAAATCTACTTAAGTACAGTAACGAAGTATTTGTACTTCGTTACTTCCCATCTCTGTGCAGGATCTCCCATTTCGAAATAAAGTAAAGGATTCTTTACTCATTAATGTTGCAGCTGGAAAATAGATATATATATATATTTTTAACTACTTTATATCCTGATGGGTAGTTTGATTTAATAACTTATAATAATGTATTAATTTATATATTTTTGTATAATCTGAATCTGCAAAGTAACTAATGATGGGAAATACATGTAGTGGAGACAAAACTACAATATTGGCTTCCAGAATGTTTGAAATAAATAAGATAAATAAAATTCCTTGAATGTGAAAACCTGCTTGGCAACAAACCTGATTCTATTTTCTGATATATGAGGCAGAATTGTAATAAATGATAAAATCCAAAAGCTAAAACAATTATGGTGTCTTGTTGTAGACTTCTAAGGTAGCTGCACAATGCCTTTAAACTGAAAAATAACTGTATAACTTTTTTTTTTAGCCCATGTAGGCTGTTTTATACACTGCACATCTGCAGCCAAAAATCAAAGATGAAAAGTCTCCTTACAGCCCAAAAATCACAAGTAAAACGCACGTTGTTAAAACAAATGTAACATAAAGACTAGAGTAATATAATTTGTGGATTAATTCAAAGACACTGTCTTCTTTTTGTCAGTATTCCTCATATAAAGGTAATCCTACATGTTTGCGATAGTAATCGTACCTGACTCTCGTCCGTCGTCTTGACGTGGACGGTGTCCATCTTGACAGAACCGAGTATCTTTGCCGAACGCCGACGTTCTCGCGAGAACTCCTGACGTCACAGGATAATGGCTGAAGATCGCGGATATTAGAAGGTACTTTTCTGCTTTTATTTACTTTGTGCTGGATTAATAACACCACATTTACAGCTGCATTGTGTAATAACTGACGACGCGTTTGCACGGCTCGTCGTTTAAATAATCTTTTCTAACATTTTGTGCCAACTTAACGTCGATACCGCCGGCAGAAACCGACGAACTTTCGAAATAAGAGCACAATGTTTTCCGCGCTTTTTACCAATACAAAAAACAGCTAGCTTAGCTTCAAGTATTATTACATCTGCTGAACTACTCAACCGCTAGAATAGCTTCCGAGGCGGCTTGCACTGTACGCAAGGGGTTCCTAAATCTACACGAAAAGACAAACTGCCCTCAGAAGTAATTTTAAGGTATCTACGACACTGCTGTTAGCATTAGCATGACCGTTAGGCCTGCTCAGGAAGCAGGCGCGAGCTTTTATTTTCCAAAACTGCTTTTTTCATCTTACCTGTCAAAGCTGCTGATTCAGAGGATAATATATGTTGATAAGTGTTTATATGGATGATGCATTTGTTTTTTTACACTGTCATTATGCTCCCAATAATCTCTTTTTCATTCATAAATATCTCCAACAGAGAAAGCTACAGTTTAAGAGATAAAGAGGAGGCTGTGAAGCAGACACACTACACACTACTGACAGTAAGTACTTTTAATATGATTGTTTACAATTACAGCAAAATAGTTTTTATGTGCCTTGTATTTAAATTTAATTCTGACATCTCTGACACTGGGGGTTTCTCCAGGTGAGTAATATAAACACACTATCAAGCCTTATTCAGTTTAAGTTGTAGGTCTTTAAATTTTACCCATACATGTTAGTTTCATTCATAAGATTCTGTCAGATAGATTGAGATAAAACTTTATTGATGCCACACCGGGGGGACAAACAAAGGAAAGAAGTGTTAATAAAAAATGCATCAAGACAAAAACACAAATAAAATAAAATAGCTTGTAAGCATTAAGAAAAAAATCCAAAGGCACTCATGTTAAGATAAAAGGTTTTTAAATGGTTTTTTCCCTCATGTATTTTTTTCGTTTTTTTTCTCACGTATTTTTTTCCCGTTTTTTTCCTCGCGTATTTTTTTCCTTGTGTATCGTTTTCGTTTTTTTTCCTCAAGTATTATTTTTTCGGTTTTTTTCCCTCACGTATTTTTTTCGATTTTTTTCCTCGTGTATTTTTTTCCTGTTTTTTTTCCTCGTGTATTTTTTTCCTCAAGTATTTTTTTTTCGTTTTTTTTCCCTCACGTATTTTTTCCTTCTTTTTTTTCCTTGCGTATTTTTCGTTTTTTTTCCTAGCGTATTTTTTCGATTTTTTTGTCACGTATTTTTTTTTCTTCGTTTTTTTTCTCGTGTATTTTTTTCGGGGTTTTTTTCTCGTGTATTTTTTCGTTTTTTTTCCTCGTGTATTTTTTTTTGTTGTTTTCCTCACATATTTTTTTTCTTCTTTTTTTTCCTTGCGTATTTTTCGTTTTTTTCTCACGTATTTTTTTCGTTTTTTTCCTCACGTATTTTTTTTCCCTCACGTATTTTTTTGATGATGAGGAGGAGAGGTAGAGATGAGGAGATGAGGAGGAGAGAGAACGTTTTTTTTTCCCCCTCACGTTATGTTTTTCCCTCACGTTTTTTTAAAATGCCTTTAGTTCATCTGGCAGATTGAAGAAGCTGGACGCCGAACCGCGTTGAAGTGATGTTGTTAATCTTTATCTATATTAAAAAAAAAATGTGCCAGAAGAAATAAAGGCAATGGCTCAGATTTTTTCTTGAAGCTCACTGGATGTGTTTATGCCTCCCTGCCAAAGAGCACCGTCTTTTTTTCTCAAAGACTAGTTCAAAGTAGCTCTCCAGTTCTTCAGTTTTTCAAAAATAAAATAGCTATTTACACCTTTCACGTACGCAGATATGTGCACAATGGATAATCACACCCATATTTGTAATACACACATTGTGTGTATCATTGTACTGGAACAATATAAATACATGTAATTGCACGAGATAATTGTCATGTTGTAGGTGGTGGTGACGCAGACAAATACATTCACATAAATGATTTACTTTGAGACTAAAAGGAGAAGTCTGAACCATCTTCTTCCTATGTGCCATAAAGCTCTATTGTTGTCCAATAATAACTAAAAACAACAACAAACATGAGCCACACTGTTGCACCAAATGCTTATTTGCAAGCTGTGTTTAAAGAGTTATGTCTTCAGCAGCAGTAGAACATATTGATTATAGTATATTTGTAGCTAGTGCTGTAACAATTTCAAATGTTGCTGTGCATTTAATTGTCTCAGAAATAATTGCGAATAACAATATAATCGTCTCTTTCAGTCAGATTGAAAAAGATTAATTAATTTATTACTTTTTAAAACAAAGCAAAGTTTTAAATGAATTCCAGGATGTGTCTTCTGGGTATATCACTGTCATGTGACACAGATAATGTAATAACACAGGTACACAGCCTATAAAGTCAGTCTATATCCACCACGTTCCACTTCTGGGATTGCTCCGTTGCTGCCGGAAATTCCGCCGGATGTCCCTCATTTCGACCAGATGTCCGTCACCTTCCTCTTCCTTTGTGTTGGCGTTCTAACCTCCGGCTGATTTGTGAGGACTCTTGTTAACTGCTCCTCAGATCTCTGCAGGGTAAATCCAGACAGCTAGCTAGACTATCTGTCCAATCGGAGTTTTCTGTTGCACGACTAACAACTTTTGATCGCACACATGTTCCACCAAAACAAGTTCCTTCCAGAGGCTATTATGCAGAGGCACCGTGGCTCCGTCGGTGCTATGTACCGCCCCAAGACGATTGCGATTGGTTTAAAGAAATGCCGATAAACCAGAGCACAGTTTATTCACATCCCAGAATGCTGTGTGGACTAGAGTTCTCTTAATACATCCATGACTTAACCACTATGAATTGCCCTTTTGCTGAAAATGTGCTTTACTAGACAGATTTCATTTCATTTGTTTTAAATTCAACAAGCAATGTGTTGTATTTTAGCAGAATACTGAAAGCAGCAGAACAGAGCACGCTTTAATATCTGTTTATTTATCGCAAGTAACATCGTTATCGCGATATTCTCCAACCATATCGCATATTTTCCTCGTATCGTGCAGCCCTACTGCCGCCTGAACTACGTCGGGTGTGTTTGCCTTTTTGAAAGTGTGACATGCAAGACAAGAGGCAGCTGCAGCTGCATTAAAGAACTCGCAGCGCCTGCAGTTTGTGGCTGATTGCTCTTCAAATGAAAGTATTGTAGTTGATTTCAGCATTTAACCCGTGTGTGTGTGTGTGTGTGTGTGTGTGTGTGTTTGTTTGTTGTCTTCCCCCTCGACTATGAAAAAAAACACGTTTTTTGTGAGGGTTTTTTTTCAACATTTTTATCACTTTTTCTGTTTTTGTTGCTTTTTCTGACGATTTGCCGCTTATTTTGCAATGTTTTTGTCACTATTTAGAAGTTTTGGGCGCTTTCTCAAACATTTTGACATTTTCTTCCGGTGTTTGTGAAGTTTTTATGGTTGTTTTTTGCGCTTTTTTCAACATTTTTCACACTTTTCCCCCAACGTTTTGTCACATTTTTTGACATTTGTCACTTCTTGTTGACATTTTCGGTTCTTATTTCAACGTCCCATATTTCTGATATTAAAAAAAAAAACTGATCAAATTTGACCCGAGGACAACATGAAGGTTAACGGCGCCCCCCAGAGGACAACATCTCATAAAGTCAACAATAAACAACAGTGGCATTAATGTTGACTGTCTGTTCGGTTGTTTACCTGCAGCAGAGATGGCTCACGTCACCAATCACGGGAAGCTGCTCTTGCAGCGCCTACATCAGCAGCGAGAGATGGACTTCTTGTGCGATATAACCATAATGGTGAGAGACGTGGAGTTCAGAGCCCACCGCAACATCCTGGCTGCGTTCAGCAAATACTTCTCCGCCCAGGCTGAAAAGGGTCAAGATGTCACAACCTTGGACCCCGATAAGGTCAGCCGCTACGCTCTGGAGAAACTCCTGGAGTTCATCTACACCGGACAGATGAACCTCAGCAGGTAAAACTTCCCTAGCTTTGTAAAATACTACAGTAATAACAATATAATAACTCGTATTTGTATGGCACCTTTTTAAAAACAATAGTTTACAAAGTACAAACATATGCACACATCATTGTAATTGCGCAAAAGGAAAGACGGGGCAGCTTTAAACAATGAAATTAACAGGTTTTAGCCAGTCCCTCCCATAAAAAACGTGATTGTGCAATCGCACAATTCAATACATAACCAGCCAAAGCATTTTTTCAAATACGCCGCACTTTCACCGCATAAATTGCCGATTGCCGAAAATATGCGGGGCTTGCATGATTTCATAATCCCCGCATTTTCGTTGCAAAAAAGTCACATATATCTCAGCAGAAAGTTGAAAAATGTTGCGTTTACTTCACACGAGAGCAGCCATTTTCCCCTGTTGCCATGGGAACGTTATGAAGTGATGTCATTTCACCTAGTGAGAACACGGTGTTGGGGGAATCACTTTCTTTTCTCTTTTTCATCAAACCGCAGTTTTTGCAAGTTCCCGCAATTTTTGCAAGTTCCCGCAATTTCATCGCATAAAATTGCATAAATATCCCGCATATTCCATCACATTTTTTAAGAAAACGTGCTGCATAATCAAGGATTTTTGCCCACAACAATCACAAAAACACTCTGGAGGGACTGTATAGGGAAAAAAATGCCATGAGAAAGACGGCATCGCATACTGTAAAGTCTAGTTAAATGTGATGTAAATGATTTAAAAGAAGACTGATTCAGCGAGCCTTCGGGTAGGTGCACGTATTTGGTGGGGGGTGTTTTTACGGGTCCTCCCTCAAGAGAACGTTGCGTCTTTCAAACATAAGATATATGCAATTTCACATAACTTTGGACCATTATTATCACCATATCTGTGTCTAAAACATTGAAAAAGCTAGAGCAGATGATAAATAAAGAACTCTCAAAAAGCTTAAAGACTAAACTTGCTTAAAGGACAATTCCTGTGCAAAATGACCATAGGGGTTAATAACATGTGTACCGAGTCGACCGTTCTCTGGGATTTGTTGTCGTGCTAATCGAATGCGTCTCTAGCTTGAAACAAGATATCGCAAACCGGTGATTAGCTATAACGCTAGCCTTCGGGGCAGAGGGTAAATCGCTACCGCTAGCTTGTTTCAAGCTAGAGACACATTCGATTAATTTAATAATAATAATAATTTATACTGTTTATTGATCCCCAGTGGGGAAATTATAGTGCTGGGCGGTATGACCAAAAATTCATATCACGTTTGTTTTTCAAAATTATGCCGGTTTTCCGGGGTTTTTTTTTCATGCATATTCAGATGTTCAATGCATTTTCTACTCGTTGAGAGAGGAATTACTGCAGTAAACTGACTTAATTGACTCATTCCTCACCACTGTATTAAGGGGACCGTGTCTTTAGCTCGGTGGTTGGTGATGGAGTTTGTAATCTGCTTTTTCTGTCATAGCGAGTCCCTCTAGCAAACGCGTCTTTAAGTGACATTTGGCTCGACTTTTCTTTTGCTTTCCCCGTGTTACCTGCTGATGTGGAGGGCGCTGAGCCTGCTGACTTTAATTTCATACATTCTTGATATTCTTGATATGTGTTTGAAGCCGAGGTGGTGGAGCAAATTGCTCGTGTTGCCGCCTTTCGCAACTATTTTAGCCCGACAGCACTTGCATGAAACGGTTGTTTGGTCAACGTCGGATTTTTGGAAACCAAAAAACCTCCAAACAACAGACCCGGCGGCTCCTTTTTTTGGCACAAGTTCGTCTGTGTCATTACTTCTGCAGCATCCATCTTCCGTGTGACGTCCCTCTGGTGCGCTGCTGTTTACCGTCGCTGCTTAGAAGTGCAGCATTTTAAAGGGTCCGTCTAAAACAGTGTTGCGCGGCGCAGCGTAACGTTCGTTCCGGACGTTGTGTTATTAAACACACCGGTATGGCGGTATATTAAAAATGAACATCGTGACGAAAATTTTCAGTATGAACCGGTGTACCGCCCAGCACTAGGAAATTACAATTTACACTCTGTTTTTGTTAGAAATCACTACACACAGGCTTGAAATACATGCTGCTCAGGACTATTCATGCACAAATGGAGAGATGCCAGAGTGAGTGGGCTGCCGGTGCTGGACCAGCGCACTGAGCTGTTGATGGGGCTACTGTGCCTTGCTCAAGAGCACCTGGCACCTGGTATCTCTCCAGTTACCAATCCACACTCTGTACTTTTGGTTCGTACTGAGACTTGAACCGGCGACCCTCCGGTTCCCTCCCTACGGACTGAGCTACTGCCACCCCCAATTAGCATGAAAACATATCCCAGAGAACGGTCGACTCGGTGTACACACACACACACACACGTTATTAACCCCTAGGTTCATTTTGCACCGGAATTGTCCTTTTTAAGAAGTCCACTGGGGACAAACTACAATCATTAGATCTGAGAAGAGAGAGTTAGCTCGGATGCTTACGTTGACTTTACATTCATTCAGCTTCGGTGGTCCCCAAAACGGCTCGCACCTGAGCCCTGAAATATAGGATATGAGGTTAAACCAAATTTGTTTCTTAACTAACATAATGACTGAAATGTTTGCTTTCATGATTTCAGTACCAGACAAGCCGCGGTGCGTCGAGCGGCGGTGTTCCTGGGAATGTCCGAGGCCACGAAGTTTCTGGAGGAAACCTCCCACTGGTCCGAGCTGAGCGAAACGTCCCAGTCAGAGGCGGATAAAGAAGCTGGTCTCTCTCCTTCCAGTCCGGCCTCTCCCGGCAGCGCCAGCTCTCCCGTGCCCCTGTCTATCATCTCCATTACAGGCGATTATCAAGAGGACGGCAACGCTGGCAACAAGACGGGCGACGAGCCCAGAGGTGGAGATGTGGAAGAGGGAGAGGAAAGTGACGGAGAGTACACCCCCGCTACGCCAAAGAGCGTTGGAAGGAAGAGAGGCAGACCGCCGAAGAGTTTGAGCGGCGAACAGGTGGAGCCGAGCAGCTCCGTTGACGGCACGCCCAAAACTCAGGGCTACAGGGGGAGGGGGAGGGGGAGAGGCAGGGGGAGAGGGAGAGGCAGGGGGAGAGGGAGAGGCAGGGGGAGAGGTGGATCCAAAAGTGAAGATCTGTCTTTGGAAGAGTCTGATGCGGACGGCAGCGTGAAGGATTTAGGGGACACCTCTGAGGACTGGAGCCCTTCTCTGGAGGACGAGTCTCCGTCCAAGAAACCTCGGCTGAGCGGCGGGGAGGGACGGAGGGGGCGAGGCAGGGGGAGAGGCAGAGGAAGAGGCAGGGGGCGGGGCCGGAGAATGAAGGAGGAGCAGGAGGACGAGGAGAGCGGTGGGGCGGGGACGGATGACGGCGAGCGAGAGGAGGGCGAGGTCGGGGAACAGGATCCGTCGGAAATGGACGAGATGTCGCTGTCGTGCACCGAGTGCAACAAACTGTTCAAAGACGTGAGCAGCCTGCGCAGACACGAGAAGATCCACAAGGGCCTGAAGCCGTTTGTCTGCATCTTCTGCTCCAAAAACTTCAGACAAGCTACCCAGCTGAAAACACACCTGCGCATCCACACAGGTGAGATGGCTCATGAGGGATAAATCACCTGTGACGGACTCGTGTCTGACCCAATCAAGTTGCAGTTAGTTTAAAGCAAGGCTATATTATGCTGCGTTCCAGGCGACCCGCGTAACTAGTGTTTTTTTCACCACCTTCTACCCGTGAAAGCGCCCTGGAACGGCGGTCCAGCCCGTAACTTACTACCCGTGAACTCGTACCAGATCGTTGTTCATCCCAGTTACAGTTTTTGACGTCACACACACATAAACAACAATGGCGACCCCCCCGTTGATGCCGTACAGACGCCGGTGATTAACGGTGAGAAATAGAAATAAATAGACATAAATAGGCAAATTACAATCAAAACAATACACATACGATCGTGTACTACTACAGGTTATAAAATATGTCGCCGACTAGAAATCGCTAGTATCAGCTAGCGCTAGCTAACGTCAACGTTAGGTAGCCGCTAGCTAACGTTAGCTAGAAGGGTTTGTGGTGACTTTGCCTGGAACGCCACCAAGTCGTGACTTGCAGTCGTAAACTTACGCGCTAAAAATTCTGCCATAAGTTTAGAATTTTTGGGTTTAAATTTTTCAGAAATATTTAGTTATATTTTTTTAGTTATATATTTAGTTAGTTTGTTTTTCTTAGGGCCAGGTACAGAAGTATGTAGCTACATATACTATACATGCAAAAAGAAACAAAGACATTGTTGAATAGCCGAGATGTTTAATCTTTGTGAAGCATAGCGCCGCCTCAAGTCATCATGTCAACATCGCAAAAGTTGACGAAAAAATTCGTGCCGTCTCCTTTTTTCAGTAGCGATATATTACAGATGATGATATATCTCCGTTCCCGACCTGTTCCGCGACAATGTGACGTCACGGGAGCGCCGTAACTGTTTATCCTCGCGCATGGTGGTCGCGACACTAGTTGCGGTCTTCTCCTGAACAGAGGTGGCGCTAATGAGGAAAGGCTCCGGACGTTGCTCTTTCTACGGACTAGAAGAAGAAGAAAAAGGTAAACAACGGCAGAACTGGCAGCAGCGTTGACGTCGATGTCTGCACAACGATTCGATGACCTACTTTGTCGGATCATTTCACCATAAAAGAACTCATCTTAACCCAGTAAGTTTACCAGAGAGACTTGCAGTCACTCTGAGAGTCCTGGCATCGCGTTTCCCTCGAACTCGTCCATGCTTCCTGTTTCCACTTTGTCGTGCACACTGACAAATAGAGTGGCACACCAGCGAGATCTACGATTTTTGACGTCACATTGGCGTGCGACAGGTCGGGTGCGGCGACTGTAAAGAGGCCTTAACCGTGTTAGGTTTTTTTTTTTTTTAACCTGGCAGTTTAGTTTCAGTTAAATTTTTCTTGAAACAAACGTCCCAATGTTAGCTACGGTTAGGACCAGGCTAGCGTCTGGTAGGACCAGGCTAGAGTCTGGTTGGACCAGGCTAGCGTCTGGTAGGACCAGGCTGGAGTCTGGTAGGACCAGGCTAGCGTCTGGTAGGACCAGGCTAGAGTCTGGTAGGAGTCTGGTAGGACCAGGCTAGCGTCTGGTAGGAACAGGCTAGAGTCTGGTAGGAACAGGCTAGCGTCTGGTAGGACCAGGCTAGCGTCTGGTAGGAACAGGCTAGAGTCTGGTAGGAACAGGCTAGCGTCTGGTAGGACCAGGCTAGCGTCTGGTAGGAGTCTGGTAGGAACAGGCTAGAGTCTGGTAGGAACAGGCTAGCGTCTGGTAGGACCAAGCTAGCGTCTGGTAGGACCAAGCTAGAGACTGGTAGGACCAGGCTAGAGACTGGTAGGACCAAGCTAGCGTCTGGTAGGACCAGGCTAGAGTCTGGTAGGAACAGGCTAGAGTCTGGTAGGAACAGGCTAGAGTCTGGTAGGAACAGGCTAGAGTCTGGTAGGAACAGGCTAGCGTCTGGTAGGAACAGGCTAGCGTCTGGTAGGACCAAGCTAGCGTCTGGTAGGACCAGGCTAGAGTCTGGTAGGACCAAGCTAGCGTCTGGTAGGACCAAGCTAGCGTCTGGTAGGACCAGGCTAGAGACTGGTAGGAACAGGCTAGCGTCTGGTAGGAACAGGCTAGAGTCTGGTAGGAACAGGCTAGAGTCTGGTAGGAACAGGCTAGCGTCTGGTAGGAACAGGCTAGCGTCTGGTAGGAACAGGCTAGAGTCTGGTAGGAACAGGCTAGCGTCTGGTAGGAACAGGCTAGAGTCTGGTAGGAACAAGCTAGCGTCTGGTAGGAACAGGCTATAGTCTGGTAGGAACAGGCTAGCGTCTGGTAGGAACAGGCTAGCATCTGGTAGGACCAGGCTAGGTTTAAAGTTCATGAAACATACGTCCTAATGTTAGCTACGGTTAGATGAACACAGTTTTTAGAAGAAGAAACGTTCCCGTAGTTATCACCCGTTACTCACCAGTTTGGCTGAACTAACTCACCTCTGTGTCTCTCTGGTGTTTGCTGCAGGCGAGAAGCCGTTTAACTGCTCCAGCTGCGACAAGTGTTTTGCCCAGAAGTGTCAGCTGGTCGCTCACCGCCGGATGCACCACGGCGAGGAGAAGCCGTACACCTGCGAGCGCTGCGGATTCAAGTTCGCCACCTCGTCCAACTACAAAATACACATCAGGTACATGCACTAGTGTGCGTTACTTTTAGTAGATTAGTCGACTAATCTGTCGTTTTTGTTTTGATTTCTTTAGTCGATTAGTCGATTATTTTTTTTTTAATGCTTTTTCATGCTAAATGGCAGATTTCCAAGAAATTTATGAGCACAAAACACAATATTTAAAGTGGAATTTTTGCATGATTCTTTGTGGAGAAACTTGGTTATCAGAAGATAAATGGACCTTGATTTAATATTAATTAATAATATTTAGCCCACGTAGGCTATTTAATACACTTTTAATTTCTAATGTAGTCTAAAATAAATGATACAAAGTTATAGCCAGTTACATTACAGCCCAACAACGGTTGTATCGCAGTTATTCTGCTCCTTTCTAGTCTTAACAACCACTCACAGATCGCACAGATCTGTCGATTAAATCAACTGATTAGTCAACAAAATCATAAATAAAGTCATATGAGTGTAAGTTAGTCGACTGAGAATAGCCCTAGTGTTACTATTTGTCTTTGTATGTTTTATCTCAGGTTTAAGTATTTATTTTAGTATTTATCTGCAGATTGGAACATTGCATCAGTCAGATTCATTGTATGGACACAATTAATGTCTGGAAAGGGAAGACTGATTGATTGTGTGTGTGTGTGTGTGTGTGTGTGTGTGTGTGTGTGTGTGTGTGTGTGTGTGTGTGTGTGTGTGTGTGTGTGTGTGTGTGTGTGTGTGTGTGTGTGTGTGTGTGTGTGTGTGTGTGTGTGTGTGTGTGTGCGCGCGCGCGCGCGTTCTCTACAGGCTGCACAGTGGCGAAAAGCCGTACGTCTGCGACATCTGTGGTCAGGCGTTCGCTCAGTCGAGCACGTTGACCTATCACAAGCGACGACACACCGGAGAGAAACCGTACCAGTGTGATCTGTGCGGCATGTCCTTTTCGGTCTCTTCTTCTCTCATCGCTCACGCACGGAAACACACAGGTGAGAGGGTTTCCCCACGTTTATTAACGGGATGGAACTTCAGCCAGCGCGAATTTCACAGTAGAACTTGTTTGGTCATTTAGCAGCCACAACTTGTCGTCTTTTGGCTCAAAATGGCTGTTCTGAATATAACGTACGTACATGTGTGTGTGTGTGTGTGTACTTCAGGTGAGACACCGTACAAATGTTCACAGCCGCAATGTGACGCAAGCTTTGTGACGTCTTCCGAACTGAAGAAACACATGAGGCGCCTTCACCCCGGTGAGTTTTCCCGGATCCCACATCAGACTTTTCACCTCAACAAAGTTTCTCCTCAGAGAAGATGAAAGCAGGATTTAATGTTGCTCTCTCTCTGTGTGTGTGCGTGTGCGTGTGCGTGTGTGTGTGTGTGTGTGTGTGCAGAGGGGAACAACGGCGTCCAGTGTCTGCTGTGTGGAAACAGGTTCGCCAGCGTGAAGAACATGATCAAACACCAGGAGAAGGCTCACGCTGATGAAGTGCGGCAACACAAAGAGAGAGCCAGAGCAGGTGAGGGGTGTGTGTGTGTGTGTGTGTGTGTGTGTGTGTGTGTGTGTGTTTTTGAAAATCATCTTTTAGTCATTTTTGGTTCATAATCTGACAGCTGCAGAAACATCGAGTCACTTTTCAAAGCCCAACACGATGTAAAAATTGAATTTAATATGTGATTCAATTATGTTCCAGTGATGTTAAAGTTTGACTGGATGGATATATATATATATATATATATATATATATATATATATATATATATATATATATATATATATATATATATATATATATATATATATATAGTCTGTGAAGCCGTGCACGTTGTGTATTTACACCTGTAAAGATTGTACCTTTGTGTGATGCAACCACCGATTAAGGCTAAACGATCTTTGTCGTCACACGAGTTTTAGTTTTTCCAGTAGCAGAACTAATATCCGTCCTTATTAACACGTCGAAACATATCACAAGACCATTTTATGGTGTTACTTTGTCACGTGTTCGTCAGTACAAGAACCAGCAGAAATGGAGTATTTGATAACTTTCTGGTGTGTGCGTGTGCGTGTGTGTGTGTGTGTGCGTGTGTGCGAGCAGTAGTCCTCCTGGCGTCCAGCCATCCTGTGGCCTTTGTCCAGAGCAAACTCTCCCAGGAAAACAAAGGAATGGCGTCCATCCCGGAAGACGAGCCGTCCAACCCCGAACCGACCACCCCGACCCCGAAAGCATCGGCTCCGTCTGCGGCCGCCGCCACGGACGACGCCGCTGCGACCACCGCCGCCGCCAACATGCAGGGCTTCAAGGCGGATGAGCCGGCTGACGCCGCCAACGACCAGGTGACCTACGAACCCGACCAGGAGCAGACCATCAACTCGGACACGCTCCACGCTCTGGTGGAGCAGCTGAGGCCGCAGCCCTCCCCCGCCCCGAGCCTGGAGCAGATCGTCATCATCAGGACGGTGGACAACCCTCCTCAGCAGTGAGGCGGCGAGCCAACGGCGCCGGCCGTTTTTAACACACAAGCCACAGTCAGCCACTGTTCAAAGTCAGCACTCGCATTCGTGCGTATATTACGCAGAACGTAGACTTTTAACGGACGTTTGGTTACCTGCAAGTGAAAGATAATTCTGTTATATTACAATTTGGGTCTTAACGTATTATTTACCACAATTAACAACAACAACAACAACAGCTGAGATCAGGGAATCCAGTCAGACAAGTTGTAAACAAACACAGTTATAGTCCAACTTTATTTTTGGAGGAGAAAACAAAGGTGAAAAAGGTAAAATGATCACCACAAATTGTCCGTTTTATAAACATCCGTCACTGACTTACCCGAGTCAGCTTCGACCTACCACGCTTAACTTACTTGCGTAGTTGCGTGCACGCAGTCGTGATTTATTCCCGACATTTCAAATGTGGGGGGACCGAGGACCCCCAGCGAGGGGGGGAATCATTTATTTTCACTTTAATTCCATCCATAAGGAACACAATGACAGAATATATGACTATTTTGGTCATGGATTTCATACACTTCCTGTAATAAAACATCTAAAAGCTAAAAAAAAAAAAACCTAATCAGATGGGGGTCCGTGGTCTGATTTGTGTCAGTTTAGGGGTCCTTGATGTGAATAAGTTTGGGAACCATTGGTTTAGAACATCTGGATAAACTAACTTAAAAGGGGCGCCATGCAGTTTTGGCCGTTTCTTGTCTGTTTTCTCGCTTTCTGCTACAGAGCTCCTCCTACATCTTCAGAATAGATATCTGGCAGCTCCTGTGTTTCCTCGTGTCTGACTCCTCTCTCGGTCAGTCTGCCGTTTCCTCTTCCTCTGTTCCTCCCACGATGCTTTCCTAGCTTCCTGCTTCTTTTTTTGCCGGCTCGGCCGTGACGATGGCGTGAAAAACTCCATCTCTACCTCGTTAGCCGGTTCCTGAACGGGCCGTACGTGTGCGGCGCCGTGAAGCGATTCGTTAACACGGCGAGACCTGATATCACGCCGTACTTCCTGACGCTGAGGCCGCCGGCTCGCCGGCCTGAAAGTTGCAAGGGTGGTTTTTCATCTCGCGGGCGCTAGACGACCACCATTCAACCCGAAAAAAAGTCATATAACCATTCCAGTGACTCCGAAGCTGTTCAGTTAAAGTAAATTAAGCTAAAAAAAAAAAAAACTGCGAAGTTCTCCTTTAACTTTACAAGCCGTCGGCGTTTCTTGCCTCGTCAAACTTAACTGAATCGATGTTTCTATTACTTTGAGGTAGTATAATGTTATTATTACTCGTAGAAATTATGGTGAAAAGTACAAAAATAAGACCTGAGTTGTAAAAACAAAACAAAACAAAAAAACAACAACAAAAAAACACAATAGAATAATCACAATTTAGCCACATTTTCACAAAAAAGGATGATTTGTAGCTGTTGATCTGAAACCGAGAACAGGTTGGAAAGCGAGCTGAACACGTTCCGCCCTTTTCATTCGCTGTGTCCGGCTCGAGTTCCTGACCCATCTGTCGCTGCGCGATGTGAGTCGAGTGGCGATTTGAGTCGCGCATGCTCAGATTTAAACGGTTTACGGCACAACGTGTCTTACTGAAATTTGTGAAATAAAATATAAAATATAAAATAAAAAATCCATAAAATAATAAACTTTTCTCTTTACAAACAATAACAGAAGATGGAAATCATTTCAAAAACGTTTTAGCTACCTATGATTGTTTGAATGCTAACGTTAGCTCAAAACGCCATTCAAGTGACAACCTTAGTTGTGTTTGAATGCTAACATTAGCTCAAAACGCCATTCAAGTGACAACCTTAGTTGTGTTTGAATGCTAACATTAGCTCAAAACGCCATCCAAGTGGCAGTCATTTCAAAAACGTTTTAGCACGCCGTTAGCATCTTGTAGGCTACTTGTCGCAAAGTGACGCGTGCGCGACTCAAATCGCCACTCGACTCGCATCGCGCGGTGCCACGTTCAGGCGTCCCAGGAACTATCGGGGTGGAATCTGCTGCAGGAAATGATCCTCATTGGTTAAACACGACATCGATATCTGCGTGCAGAAGTCGCCGTCTAGCAGCATCCGTTCAGAGTTGTTGACAGTGAAGTATATAAACAACAGTGGACCATATTTTTTTTTTTTTGTCATTTTTCTACGTACAAAATGAACTGTTTTCCAGTACAAGACATTTTAAATTTGCAGGTAAATAAGAGCGTTGCTACAGGTGATCAGCTGATACTTTGAGTTGAGGTGTGAGGCGGGAAAAGAAAGTCTGATCAGTGCGACTTCACCGTCGTTAAGATGTGACGTAAACGCGGTCGAAGGTTTTACCCTCCCGTTTGTCCTCGGGGTCAAATTTGACCCGTTTTCAAAAAGTCTCTAGATCAGAAAATTTGGATTTCTTTTAACCACGTTGTCAAAAATAAAATAAAATAAATAAATAACGTGGATGGTTAATAAATGATCAGCTCACTACTTTCATTGAATTTGGGTGTTTTATTCAATTTTATAGTATTTTGGAGAGAAAATAAATGATACAAGAACATTGAAAACAGTGAGAAAAAGTGTCGACCAATTTTAGTTTTTAAATTTTGACCCATTTTCGTCGCGGTTTCCATCCGACGATCGATCCTGCAACTTTTGTTTTTCTCTCTCAAAATGTTCTCTCTCCCTCTCTCTCCCCATCTCTCTCTCCATATTTCTCTCTCTCCGTCTCTCTGTTTCTCTCTCTCCATATTTCTCTCTCTCTGTTTCTCTCTCTCCCTCTCTCTGTTTCTCTCTCTCTCCCTATTTCTCTCTCTCCATCTCTCCCTCTCTTTCTGTTTCTCTCTCTCTGTTTCTCTCTCTTCCCCCATCTCTCTCTCTCTGTCTCTCTCTGTCTCTCTCTCCCCCATCTCTCTCTCTGTTTCTCCCCCATCTCTCTCTCATCTCTCCCTCTCTCTGTTTCTCTCTCTCTCCCCCTATTTCTCTCTCTCTGTCTCTTTCTCTCTCTCCCCATCTCTCTCTCTCTCTCTCTCTCTCTCTGTTTCTCTCTCTCATCTCTCCCTCTCTCTGTTTCTCTCCCCCTATTTCTCTCTCTCTCCATCTCTCCCTCTCTCTGTTTCTCCCTCTCTCCCCCATCTCTCTCTCCTTCTCTCTCTGTCTCTTCCCATATCTCTCCCTCTCTGTTTCTGTCTCCCCTCTCCCTCTCTGTTTCTGTCTCCCCTCTCTCTCCCTCTTTCTCTGTCTCTCTTTCTCTCTCCCGCTCCCCCCCCCCCTCTCTCTCTCCCTGATGGGATGGAAACCGCTCCGCGCCGACGTTTTCTTCCACTGCAGCTGAAGACTTTCACACTTTTTTACGAGCCACTTAAATTCCACAAAACTACCGAAAACTACCACCGCTAAAGACTTCCGTTGTCTCAGACGTCGATGTCTGGCTGCAGTTACTTTTCTGTTGGATGAATTATCTCTAATGTAAAGAAAAACGTTGATTAGATCTTAATGTCGATCATATAAATGTCAGCCAGTACAACTCTCGCGTCGTTTTTATGAATGAAGTAGTAAGTAGCAGCAGCCCTGTTATCGCCACACGATATGTTATTCATCATAAATGTGATGGTGGCTTTATAAATGTAAACATCACCGTGTTAGTGCAAACAAAGGTCTTTGTTTTAGTGTTTTATATATATATATATATATATATATATATATATATATATATATATATATATATATATATATATATATATATATATATAGTTTTTGTTTTATAATAAAGCAGCTGTTTTAGGTCTTTAGCCAAAGTGTTTGTGCTTCAAGTTTGAAAACTGCATTATAATTTTATCAACTTGAAACAGTTTTTTGTTTTTTGTTTCATGCTTTTTCTTTTTTTCTTTTGGATGAAATGTCTGCGTTACTTGTACAGAAATGTGAATTACATTATACAAGTTCACTGCTGTATGAAAAACTGAACAACAGGAAAATTAAATGAAAGAAAAAAAGGGACAATCAGATGTGTGTTTGTCTGATTATTGCTTATAGTTACATAAGAGAGTTTCTTTCTTTCAGTGTCTACTTGTACAAAGAATTGGGACACCCGTGCTAAAGGTGACTAAAAAGAGGAATAAAAAAAAATCATCTTTTTGAAATTGAATGCCTTAATTTAAAAAAATTAGGAAAAATCCAACCTTTAAGTACAGCAATTTTCTTTGTGAATGAATAATGTATCATGAATAAATAAATGTTCTTCCTTAAAATACAGGGGGAATAAGTGAGTACACCCCTTTGTTAAATTCCCATAGAGGCAGCAGGCAGATTTTTATTATTATTTCATGGATCCAGGATACTATGCATCCTGATGAAGTTCCCTTGGCCCCCCACATCACCACATACCCTTCACCATACCTACAGATTAACATGGTTTTATGTCGGTTAGCCTAACAGCTGGTTTGATTTGCATTGAGAGATGATTTCATGGAAAGTACCCCATGCCAGTCTCTAGGTATGGTGAAGGGTATGTGATGATGTGGGGGCCAAGGGAACTTTATCAGGATGCATATGATTTGTATTTGTGCTTCTTGTGGGACTACAGATGTAAATTAGCCTAAGACTAACTCTGGTGCAATGCATCAAGTGGTTACACTTATGTTTTAATTGCAAATTGTCCCTTACAAAAAAAAATTGAAATTCATGACCAATAAACTTCATTTATATGAAATTATACCTTTAGAAAGCTGAAATTATAAATTATTTTGACTAATATTTGCAACCAGATGAACATATTTGGAGAATCACAGACTGGTTTAGGTCAAAGTTTAGTCAGGATACTGTTTGAAACCAATTATGTTTTCTCTCTAAATGCTATGAAATTGATTAAAACACCCAAAATTAAATGAAAGTAGATAACTGATCATTAATTATACTCGAGGAGCCTTTCTATGAAACCATCCATGTCATTTTCTGTGCAATTTGGTTGAAAGAAACTAAAATTTCTGACGTAGAAAGTTTAAAAAAAATGGGTCAAATTTGACCCGAGGACAACAGAAGAGTTAATTGGTTAATTGATATGCGGGCTGGATCATAATCTGCGAGGGGCCGGATTTGGCCCGCGGGCCTCGAGTTTTACATGTGGTGTAAATGTAAAATTGAAGATATTTACTTACATCAGCAGAAGTGAAATAGGATGTTCATGGTTCATCTACATGTTGACAATCAAAGAAAAAATTACATTTTATTAGTTTCTGCATGGCAGTGGAATTTTTGAAAAACTTTATTTACAAAATATTTAATACAGTACAAAAGATAACATTACTACGGAGCCAAGTTTAGTAGGTACAAAGTGTTAATATATTTTGAAAATCATAAATAAAGACAATATTAGGGGTGTGCATTAATAATAATACATTAATGTAATGTTTCGAGACAGTAATAAGACATTTTGTTGCTCATATAACAACAAAAAAAAGCAAAAGACATAAATTGTAAATACAACATTTAGCAATTAAAATATAAAAACTAAAAAATATACTCAAACGAAGTATTCTGGTGTTGGGAAATTATTAATAAATTAATAAAAAAATATATATATTACTCACGATGAACGTCAGTTTTCTTTTTTAAACTTGTATGTCCTTCGTGTGACGTCATTCTCCCTTGTTGCCATAACAACTCAAACTACAGCGACGATACAACGATAGCTAGCGGAAATATGTTCGAGTTTTACGTTGCTGTCTGCGGAGAACACGAGATAGAAATAAATCCATACATTATACAAGTGTTGGAGGATACTACGGTAACGGAGTAAGTAGTTACATGTAAACTGAAATGACTGAAAGTACAAGAAATGTACGAAAAAAAAAGCCAACTGTCAAATTTAGCTGACGCTAACGTTAGCTTTCGGAGCTAGCTAGTTAATGTTGCCTTCAGGTGCTGCTGGTTGATACTGAGATTTTCGGTGAAATCATTACAGTTTAGAAATACTCCATTACAAGTAAAACTAAGGCATTTAACATTTTACTTAGTAAGTAAAAGTGACCAAATAGTACTTATAAGTAGATATACTTAGCTACTTTCCACCACTGCTTTACATAAAGTAAGTAGCAATAACTAAACTGCAATTAAGTTCAATTAGATCTTCCTTTATTTTACTTTTATTTACAAAACATGATCAACAAAC
>CM042446.1:28610892-28618392 GCA_023631565.1 Gymnocephalus cernua | reverse complement strand
GTTTAAAAGCATATTTAGGACAGAAGCGCCACTTCTAAGATTTACTGTATTCTTGTTTTTGGGTCAAATGGCCTTTGGAATGGGAGAGCTAGGGGCACTTTTATGCTAGCCTCAAAATATCTATTTTTAACCACTAAGAAGACTCGACACAACATGAGACTTTGCTCCAAGTATCTCCAGGAGCTCTACACATTAACTCAGCATTGAGAACGTTGTTTGTGGACCCAGAGTTTACTAAAAAGAAAGGTTTTAACAACTCACCGTAGCTCTTGTTGTTTCCGGTCGCCGCCGTCTCGGCAGTCAGGACGAGTCAATATCAAAACAAGCAGCAACAGATTTAGTATATCCCTTGTGCTCCGGTGGAGTTAATGTGTAGAACTCCTGGAGATACTTGGAGCAAAGTCTCATGTTGTGTCGAGTCTTCTTAGTGGTTAAAAATAGATATTTTGAGGCTAGCATAAAAGTGTCCCTAGCTCTCCCATTCAAAAGGACATTTCACCCAAAAACAAGAATACGGTCAATCTTAAAAGTGGCGCTTCCGTCCTAAATATGCTGTTAAACTAAAGTTTGACTCGCATACATTCACAAAAAGACCCTGGGTTGTATTTTGGCGAGAGTTACGCTTTAAGTCTACGGGAAAAAGTATTTTTGGGCCCCATGGCATCATGTTAAGGACGTGGAAGTTGTACTTGAA
The DNA here is from genome assembly GCA_023631565.1 of Gymnocephalus cernua. Taxonomy (NCBI): domain Eukaryota; kingdom Metazoa; phylum Chordata; class Actinopteri; order Perciformes; family Percidae; genus Gymnocephalus; species Gymnocephalus cernua. The sequence goes on along the minus strand of CM042446.1, from coordinate 28,617,698 downwards.
CTGTGTGGCCACTATGTCAAATCGCGCACTTCCTGGTAAGAACACAAACATCCATCAAGTTATTTCATCCTTAAAATTGCCTCCGATCCTCGGGGTAGATGGAGCGAAACGGGTGATTTTCAGAACACTCTCACGGCCTTCCATACTTCCTCTCGATCTTGTCTTTGTCACCCGCAGTAACCGCGTGACTCGCGATGGCGTGCGTCTTCTAGCCGAGCTGCTGAAGCAGAACCACACCCTGGAGATGATAGATCTGTCGTCCAATCGGATTGAAGACGAAGGTGCTGGGTACCTGAGCGAGGCCATCGCCTGGCCAGGCTGCGCCCTGAGAGAGTGAGTCCAACACACTCAGACAAACAGCATCTGTACAACATCAGGTATCCATCAGGAAGTTAAAGGTGCCGTAGGTCGGATTGTGAAGATCCAGGACTTAGCCAAAAAATGTGAACATCGACAACTTCTCAGTCCCTCCCCCCCTTTCAAGTAAAGCCCAAAACGGTCTCCTAAGCCCCTCCCCCCACAAGGGAGAATGAATGCGTGTGCATGAGCAGTGATTGACATGCAGTTAGACACCCCCCCCCCCCTGGCCCTGATTGGTGCATCTGAACAGGGAGAGGTAGATTTTTGTAAATCTCACTCCAGGCTGTAGGTGGAGCCAGAGGAATGACCTGCTTCATGTAGTTCTACTGGAACATAGGGTCAGTTTCAGCCAAGGGGGTCAGCCTGCCTCCTCAGAGCGAAGCCGCGATGGCGCCATTTTATGCTACCCAAGCCATCACCCTCCGTTAGCATCCCATTGACTGCCATTCATTTTGCCGTCACCTTGACAGCCAATAACTTTACATCTGAAGCGTTTAAAGACTTTATTTGTCCGTTGTTTATTTCTAAAGAAACACGACAATGTATAAAAGGCTCCGTTACCTTGTACCTCACGTTATGGCTCCGTAGCAGACGTTTTTATAAAAATAGGCTAACGGTTGGGTCATAACCACGAGACTTACTGTCTCATAGTAGAGGAATTACCGTACAGTACAGGAGAAGCTCGCAGGCAGTTTGGACTTACATCAGCTGTTTAGTTTAATTACTAATGTTAACTAGCATTTTAGTTAGCAGTAATTAGCCTGTGCCTATGTTATCTCCTTACATATACCTACGCTCTCCGTCTCTGATAGATTGGGAATGATTGAGATTTCTCTCGGCACAGCTACCAGAAGACTTACAACGTTCAGACACGTTGCTCACGTCACATCTACGTCATCAAGCTCAGTTTGAGGCTGCGCAGTAACGCTCGGCCATCACCGGGAAAGTTCTTCTAATAGACTTCACTGGTCTCCATCAAAAACAGCGGAGTCACTGGGTCCATTTCTTCTACGTCAGTGGTTTCAGCAGATATGACAGAAAGTTAGTTTTATAAGTCTTACCTGCTGCACCTTTAATGGGACGCTGGCTACAGGCACATTTTCTCAAACTTTTGCTTTTAGGAAGTGTTTGGACTTACTAGGTTTCCAGGGCAGTGACTCCCAACCTTTCTGGCTTCTGATGCCCCTAAAATTAAGAAATGTCTACTTGTGACCCCATCACATTAGTGTGGTCATGGGTTGTTGTATTTTCCTCTGTCTGGTCTGAAGAAGATGAAGTATCCAGTTTTTCCTTATTTTAAGGAGATGAGGAGAACGTTTCCACACTTGTTTAAAGGATTTTTAAAGGTCTGATGAGAAGAAAAGATCCAGTTTTTTTTTTTTTACTTATTTCACACCGTTTAAGATAACTGAATTATCTTTTATCGGACTGCATTGGAGCAGCTTGATGTATTTACATGAGACATACAAACAGTGTCTCTGTGTGTGTGTGTGTGTGTGTGTCAGGCTTTCTGTCAGCAGGAACAACATCAGGTCGGAGGGTCTGCTGTCTCTGGCTCGGGCTCTGACCGTTAACGCAACTCTGAACCACATCTACATCTGGGGGAACCACCTGGAGGAGTCTGTCTGTCAGGTAACATGTTCAACACATCCTGTCACCTTGCTGAACGGCAGCAGACGCTCTGTCTAACTCGTAGAGAGAACACGACTGCAGACTCTCAGCACCCTCTCTTTCCTGAATATGAACTGCTGCCATCAGAAGATTCTGTGAGCCGAGATGTAAAACAAACAGACTTAAAGGTATAATGGAGGATCTTCCCGAATTTTAGAAAAGAACCGCCCTCTCCACTTTTTCAAAAAATGCACATGCGCAACACTCTACCTTCTCCCGAGAGGGAACGCCTATTAAACGTGTGCACGAGCCTAGTTCTCCTCGTGCACGCTCTGTTTACAAGTTGCTGTCGGCATGGCTCTACAAGCCGACTTTCCTAAAGAAGATTTGCACTTTTTCCACTATGTCAGACTTGCCAGTGGTAAGTGGAAATCTATTTAGGACAAGCATCTCTATAGCTAACGTTAGCATGCTACAGGCCAACAAACAAGCTATCGCCGAGAGCGGGGAGGCACCGGTCGGAAGCTTTTATATACTGTCAATGGTCGGAGGCCGTGGCCGTCTGCTCGCTGACCTGTCACGCCACGTAAACATATCCCAGAATGATTGACAACTAGGAGGACCAATAGTCTTGATGATCCACCCGGAAAAAGAAAATCCTCAACTACACCTTTAAGACGTCGTTCATTCCAACGTCTATCAAGCTGCCGAGCTCTAGTCTGTAGCCACGACGTTCCACTTCTGGGATTGCTACGGTGACGCAGGAAATTCCACCGGATTCATGTCTTCACGCCGATTTCAGTTTCCTTCCTCTTCCTTTGTGTTGGCGTTCTAACCTCCGGCTGATTTGTGAGGACTCTGGTTAACTGCTCCTCAGATCTCTGCAGGGTAAATCCAGACAGCTAGCTAGACTATCTGTCCAATCTGAGTTTTCTGCTGCACGACTAAAACTACTTTTGAACGTACACATGTTCCACCAAAACAAGTTCCTTCCAGAGGCTATTTAGCAGATGCACCGTCCATCCCAGAGTGCTGTGTGGACTAGCCAGACCCTCCTCCGCAGCGCTGTGGAGGAAGGTCTGGCAAAGCGAGACTAGCTGAACTCCCAACACTAAATCTTAGCACAACAGAGCAAAAGTGCAAAATATACACCAGCACTTTATTACAGTTACTATTTAAGATGTCGTACTGTCTGTACAGTCATACGCGTCCTTCTTTTATGTCCTAAGATGTATCTTATGTTTATGCTTTTATGTTGATTTTGTGTTAATTTTAAAATGTTTTTTTCTGTTACATGTTTGTGTTTTGAAGCAACAGATTGCAGCACTATGCCTACGACAAATAAAGTTTATTCTATTCTATATGTCGTGAGTATATCTTTAATCCCCCCCCTCCCTCCCTCCCTCCCCTTCAGGCCTTCAGCGAGCTGATCTCCAGCGGCCGCCTGCCTCCGGAGCAGACGGATGTTAGCGCGTACGAGGTGGACGGTCGGGTGTTTCTCGCTGAGCTCTTCCACAGTTTGAGGAGACGGTATTACAGCACAAACGGCTCCGGTACAAACACATCCCTCACCTCCGACACTTCAACAGACCTGCTGACAGACAACGCCGCCAGCCGCGACTCCAATTTCCCGCCACACACTGAGAGTCAGGAGATTGTTCCCCTGCAGTCCTGCTAGGGCTCTCGACACACACACACACACACACACACACACACACACACACACACACACACAAGCATCCCAACAGACTGAACGACTGGCTCAAAGAGAGACTTGACTAACATGCACACGTCAACAGAACAAAATAAAACAATGCAAATTTGAAGAAATAAGACATCAACTCTCAAAACTTGTGATAAAATGCACCTTCTGAACAATAACCGGCTGCCTGTGAGATTTTTTTTAATTAAAAAGGTGCATCCAAAAATGTACATCCTTACATCTTATTTACATTTGAATGTTTAGTGCATAGATTTAAGGGTGCAGAATGTGCAAAGATTTAGCTCACAAAATAAACCCGTGCATGCACGTTAGACTACTGTTTTTGTTTGTTTTTAAAGATGATTTTTTTTGGGGCATTTTAGGCCTTTATTTTTTATAAGACAGCTGAAGACATGAAAGGGAGAGAGGGGGAGCGACACGCAGCAAAGGGCCGCAGGTCGGAGTCGAACCCGCGGCCCGTGCGTCAAGGAGTAAACCTCTACACATGGGCGCACGCATCCGAGTTCATCACATAGTTTATAAAACTGGGCAATGTGTTTGCAGTTTGTTTATCGACTTCCAGTGGAGCTGTATCGCGATTATATATTATCATATCTGTTTGCGGTTGAAAATGAATGAGATGAGCTCATAGACAAGAATCAAGTTTACACTGGTCATAAAAATAAGAAATGTTCCTCGACAGATACGGTTTGTCCAGTTGTCCAATGAAATTATGGACACAAACAGTGGAACACAGTTCATTTCAGTGAACGTCAACTTGACTTATCAATGCCATATCCTGAATATAGATATCAGAAACTTGGTTCAATATTTATGTTCATTTCAGCCACATCTGTCAGTTTTTTTTTTTAACCAAATGTGAGGATTTTAGTTCATAGTAAAGTCCCTCCAGAAAAAAACGATTTTTTTGTGATTGTTGCGGGCAAAAATCCTTGATTATGCGGCACGTTTTCTTAAAAAATGCGATGGAATATGCGGGATATTTATACAATTTTATGCGATGAAAATTGCGGGAACTTGCAAAAACTGTGGTTTGATGAAAAAGAGAAAAAAAGTGATTCCCCCCCAACACCGTGTTCTCACTAGGCGAAATTACATCACTTCATAACGTTCCCATGGCAACAGGGGAAATGGCTGCTCTTGTGTGAAGTGAACGCAACATTTTTCAACTTTCTGCTGAGATATATGTGACTTTTTTGCAACGAAAATGCGGGGATTATGAAATCATGCAAGCTCCGCATATTTTGCGCAGAAATCTGCAATTTATGCGGCGAAAGTGGGCGTATTTTAAAAAATGCGGCCCCCCGCGTAAATATGCGGACTTTGGCTGATTATGCGTTGAATTCTGCGATCGCATAATCGCGTTTTTCTGGAGGGACATTTAGTAAATGTATGTTTTACGAGATAAGCTGGGCAACATGAATCTGAATTAGGCCATAATCAATCTACAGATAAAGATTGTTCTTTACAACAAAATATATCACATCAAGTGACATTATAACTCTGTGAAATGTAATAATTACAGTAGTTGTTTTATATGGAAAGGTTAAAAAAAAAAAAATCTGAAAAATTGGAAATGTTTTCAAGTTCTAGAAAATACCAAAAATATTTTTCTGATTTTCCCAGAGTTTTTAGACAAAAACAAATAGACCCTTATCAAATCATCAATGTGTCCTGTATAAACAAAAACACACCTTTTGATCACAATGTTAGACTACAGCTTCACACAGAGACTGTTCCTCTAAAATATTATAAAAACTACTCATTTCACTCTATTTTAGTGTAATCTTAGTTTATTTTAGGGCTGTCGAAATAACGCGTTAATTTTGATTATATATATATATATAATAATAATAATAATAAATTGAATTTATATAGCGCTTTTCATAGACTCAAAGTCGCTTGATATAAATATATAAATATATATATATATATATATATATATATATATATATATTTGAACAGTGAAAATAATAATAAAAATATTTTTTTTAACTTTAATGTCAATAATGATGATTATTCATTTGAATTGAAATATTTAAAATACTTTCACAGCAAAAATGATGTATGCGATTAATTTAGATTAATTAATCACAGAGTCTGTAATTAATTTGATTACATTTTTTAAATCGATTGACAGCTCTAGTTTATTTATGACGTGCTTTAATTTATGGGCTCATCATTTTAAAAGTCTTCTGTCTCGCGCTGATTTATTTACTTTATTGACTGGCGGATGCGTGAAATACAATTTTGTTTTTATGTGGAGCTTAAAAATGACAAATAAAGAAATCTCGTGAATCTTGACAACTATACGCGTCTCTGGTTGAATCTCAGAGTGCTGCTTATGCTTTTTAATTCCTTCATTAGTGACGTATGACATCAGATAAGCAGCTTTCTGTCAGGCACCTTCCGACTGTTGGACGCCTACTCCTCGGGCCGACTCTCCTCCGGACTTTCCTGATTGGTCGCCTTAAACGACGACGCTGCGCCGTCTGTACTGGGCGGATCCCACTCCAGCAGGACGCTCCTCTTCCTCAGGCAGTGGTCCAGCCGCTTTCTGTCCCGGGGGCCGACGGTCCACCGCTGCAACGCCAGGCGCGTCAGCGCAGGAAGTCGAGGCAGAGCGCAGAGCAGCGGCGGCAGCCAGGCCGAGCACGGAGCGCAGGACGAGGGGCGCAGGCTCAGGTCCAGTTCCTCCAGAGAGCCCAGGCCTCCCGCCGCCAACATGGCGGTCCAGCCGTCGTCGCCAACCGAGCCGTTGTAGGACAGATCCAACAGGCGCAGAGAGGACAGGCAGCCTCGTCGGCACACGGCGGCTGCACCGGACACACAAGAGTGAGACCACACTTCTCTGTACGGTGTAAAGATTCTGGTTCTTTACTTGAGTATTTCTACTTTTCCTCCGCAACATTTCAGCTGGAAACATTATACTTATATACTATACTAGTATATACTATACAACTCAACTACTTTTATCTAATAGCTTTTTTTTTTTACTTCTGACTTTTAGTAAAGTTTGGGGAATTTGCTTAAAGTGCTCATATTATGCTCATCTTCAGGTTTATAATTGTATTTTAATGTTGTACCATAATAGGTTTCACATGGTTTAATT
>CM042446.1:28518392-28605892 GCA_023631565.1 Gymnocephalus cernua | reverse complement strand
CGCAGGCCTGTAAGCGAAGCGTGGTGAGCGAGGCGGCGTGACAGAGAGAGGAGGCCAGCGCTCTGAAGCCGCCGGCATCAACCTCCTGCGTGAGCTGAGGATTACAGGAGACGTCCAACACGCAGAGTCTGGGGAGAGAAGTCACCATTCCTCCTGAGAGGAACAGACACAAGACACACGCAACAGTCACGTTCTGTGGCTGTTCGCCAGCAGCAACCCTGAAATACAAGTATTTAAAGGACAAATCCGGCGCAAAATGACAAAAAGTCGACCGTTCTCTGGGATATGTTTTCATGCTAATCGAATGTGACCAGTTTTAGCGCAAACCGCTAATTAGCTTGTAACGCTAGTTGTTGGGGCAGAGGGTAAAGTAACAATAAATCTCTATTTCTACACCACTAACAAGGCTCAAAATATCACCACACTTCCACGGCAGCATCACGAGGGTCCTACATGGAAACACAAGCATGACGAACGCCATTCTTGAGCTATGTTACAGGCTACTGGTGACACGGCGTTCGTCGTTCGACTGGTCGTGACGCCCGCATGTATACATGAACGTTACAGTCTTTCTAAACTATCTTTTTAATAAACTGTCTGTACACTTACAAAGTCCTCAATGCTTGTGTTTACATGTAGGACCCTCGTGATGCTGCCGTGGAAGTGTGGTGATATTTTGAGCCTTGTTAGTGGTGTAGAAATAGAGATTTATTGTTACTTTACTTTACTTTACTTTGCCCCGGCGACTAGCGTTACAAGCTAATTAGCGGTTTGCGCTAAAACTGGTCACATTGGATTAGCACGAAAACATCTCCCTGTGAACGGTCGACTCGGTACACGTGTTATTAATTTCTCCTTTAAGAGAGGTTGCTTGATTCCTTCCTTGTGAAAGAATTCATATGTATATACGTACGTATCGCTGGACACAGCACAATGACTGCTGCTGTACGAGCGGGGGAGTCCCAGAAGAAGTAAAGGGGAAAACACAAGACTTTCACCCAGGAAACGGGTGTTCGAGTCCCGGGAGTACTACTTAAGGCGACCGGTGTTTTAATATAAACCACAATATTCTTTCTAATCTTGACTAGTTGTTTTGTTGTCTAGATTTAACCGTCGTCGCCGCTTGACGGTCGCTTCTTTTGTCGGCTAAACTCAACTGCCACAGCTGCTGAAACGGTGCTCTGTACCCGGCTCACGGTCACCTTTTCCCGGCTAAATTCGACTGTAAAGACCGCTAATTTTACTGTCACGTGACTGGCCGGCGGCCGCCATCATTTCGTAGGATAGCATATGAATTGGCGTGAATATACTGTATATGTTTTTGTAGGATAGCATATGAACCTATGATAATGCGTTAAAAGTGTATGTACGTTAATTACTCCATCCAGAAAAACGCATTTTTTTTTGTGATTGTTGCGGGCAAAAATTCTTGATTATGCGGCACGTTTTCTTAATAAATGCGATGATGGAATATGCGGGATATTTATGTAATTTTATGCGATGAAATTGCGGGAACTTGCAAAAACTGCGGTTTGATGAAAAAGAGAAAACAAAGTGATTCCCCAACGCCGTGTTCTCACTAGGAGAAATGACATCACTTCATAACGTTCCCATGGCAACAAAAATGGAAAAATGGAAAATGGCTGCTCTCGTGTGAAGTAAACGCAACATTTTTCAACTTCCTGCTGAGATATATGTGACTTTTTTGCAACGAAAATGCGGGGATTATGAAATCATGCAAGCCCCGCATATTTTGCGCGGAAATCAGCAATTTATGCGGCGAAAGTGCGTCGTATTTGAAAAAATGCGCCCCCCCCCCGCATAAATATGCGGACTTTGGCTGATTATGCGTTGAATTATGAGATCGCATAATCACGTTTTCCTGGAGCGACTGGTTAATATGCGTTAAAGTCAGTACCCAGTACGGCAGCATCAGCTGCAGTGAGCTGGCAGGCCACCAGGTGGAGCTCCCTCAGCGGCGGGTGAAGTTTACCCAGCAGGCCTTGCAAAGCGCCGCCCCCGATGCCACCGTTCCAGGACAAATCGAGGATCTCCAAGAGACGCACGCAGCCGAGAGCTTCACCTGCACAGACACAAAACAATCCGTTCATTTCACCACACAGAGCTGCAGATTATTTTATTTATTTGTATTATTATTTATTTATTTTTTACAGTTTTCAGCTGTGAACGAAGAATAAAAAAAATCTCCGGAATTTAGCGAAAATCTGCATCCGTAGATTCGGCGTGGCGTGGCGTGGCGTGGCCCTGATGATGACTCACCCAGAGCAGCGACATCATCGGCGTCGAGCCTACAGCTGCAGAGCCTCAGCTTCCTGATGCCGCCCGCGTGCTGCAGGTGAGAGGTCAGCGCTTCCAGGCATCCGCCAATCAGATCGTTCCACGAGACGTCCACTTCCTCCAGCTGGGGGAGAAACTGGAGCAACGTCGCTGAGGAGGGAGAGACGAGGAAGAGGAGGGCGAGACGATGAAGAGGAGGGTGAGACAATGAAGAGGAGGGTGAGCAGATGAAGAGGAGGGTGAGAAGAGGAAGAGGGGGGTGAGGAGATGAGGAGGAGGGTGAGCAGAGGAAGAGGAGGGTGAGCAGAGGAAGAGGAGGGCGAGACTATGAAGAGGAGGGTGAGACAATGAAGAGGAGGGTGAGCAGAGGAAGAGGAGGGCGAGACGATGAAGAGGAGGGTGAGACAATGAAGAGGAGGGTGAGCAGATGAAGAGGAGGGTGAGAAGAGGAAGAGGGGGGTGAGGAGATGAGGAGGAGGGTGAGCAGAGGAAGAGGAGGGTGAGAAGATGAAGAGGAGGTGAGCAGATGAAGAGGAGGGTGAGAAGATGACTAGACGTTATCTAAAGGTATTTACTGATTATCTGATTATAAACCAAATGAAGAAGAACGTTGAGATGATTTTAACCCTAAATCAGAGTAACCATGGTTACCCAGCTCCAGCAGGTCTGTAGCAGTGAGGTCACAGTGAGCCAGGTCGAGGCGCCGGCTGTCGCTTCTCTTCCCCAACCGCTGCAGGAAAACACACACGCCCCCCCAGCCGCCGCCGCCGCCGTCACGCTCGCTCTCCGCTGCCACGGCAACACCTCAAACACAAAACACCATCACACACCTCAGAGTCTGGCAGACATCCGTGAAATCAATTCTAAACAAAAAAACAAACAAAAAGTGACAAAAAAAACAGAAAATCAAAAAGTCACGTGGTCAACGGGAGACACCGCGAGGGTTGAAGAGCTGATGGATGATGTCACTGCACGATGTGAGTCTCAACACGATCTGAGCGTGCTCAGATTTAAACAATTTACGGCATAACGCCAATAACGGAAGATGGGAACAGCAATAATAGAAGATACAGAAGATGTAAATCATTTCAGAAACGTTTCAGTTATCAAATGCTATCTATGATTGCAGGGCTCTCAAGTTTTGAAGACAGGCAAGAGTGACATCTCCCCCCCCCCCCCCCCCCCCCCCCCCGCCCCGCCCCCCCCACCCCGCGGTGGTGTAATCATAACTGGCCCGACAACCCAAAGGACAGGGTTCTGGTTGCAGATTTGTTTGGTGACTTATGATGGGGGGGTTCTGGGGGTCCACCCCCAGAAAATTTTAAGCATTAAACACTTCATTTCCTGCATTGTGGTGAATTTTTATGCACCTATTAGTACCTTTTTCTGAATCAATATGCTGGAAATATCTTTATGTAAAGGGACACAAATTACAATTCAAATATAAAAACATAATGGAATATATTGCAGTAAGGCTCTCAGGTATTCTGTATTGCTTTCAACTATTTATTCTCCTTTGGATCAACTTTCCTAATTATATCTGAGTCAGCACACATGTAGCTTAGTCATCATTTACTCTTACCTTCTCTTTTGCATCTTTTGTTGGGGAAGTAACCTCCTTAAATGTGCATATGACAATTATTCACCTCAATTATACATTATTCATTTTAATGGATTAATAAACCCCTGGACTTTAATATTTCAGATGTGTTTGAGCAAGATTTCTGCTCATGTCCAAAACTTTTGCACATTCAAAATATAACTCATCTGTGCTCTCTGAGATTTGGAGGAGTCGTGATATTTTGTGAAAAATAAAGTGATAATAGGATACAAGAATAGTCTGCTGTGCATTACGTGATTGCTCTGCTGATACGGTAGACCTAGACCTTCTGACAGACCAGGTCCCCGTCTGGGTCTCTGAATGAGACTACGTTTAGTGAAGTGGCTGAACGCTGCTCTACGTCGGAGGTGGAAAACAGAAACTATACGGCAGAATTAACGGAGCTCAAACGCGACACATCTGCAGCATGTCGACAGCAGAGCGCATCGATAAACCTGAAGCTGCAGCTTTTTACAGCGAGAGTGGACACTAAGCCACGTTTCATATTTGTCAGTCAACTTTTCAAAATACATTCAGGTCTACACTCAAAACATTCGAGCCGAAGCCTCGGCAAAATCAGCTGACGCTGCGTCTGGTGTAGCCCCTTTCTTTTCTGATTGGCTGATAAGTGGCAGGCTCGACTAAGAACTCCAGGGGAGAGACGCTTGATTCCTGCCGGTTCCATAGTGAGAGCGGCTGCGGCAGTTTTTCTGCGTGAGAAATACAATGTGTGGCGGGAGTGCGTGACAAAAGACCGAAATGAGTGACTGTCACGCTCAATGCGTGACACTTGAGAGCCCTGTGATTGTCTGATTGCTAACGTTAGCTCATAACACCGTTCCAGTAACAGCCTTTGTTGTGTTTGATTGCCAACTTGTAGCCAGCAGTGAACCAACTTGGTCATGTAGCTCCATTTTTACTGACTTTTTTTATTTTTTATTAACTGACGTGAGGGATCATGCCGTGAACATGTGATGTGCTACGCTAAATAATAAATTACTGCTGTCTCCATCTTCTATATCTTCTATTATTGCTGTTCCCATCTTCTGTTATTGGCGTTATGCCGTAAATTGTTTAAATCTGAGCATGCGCAACTTGATGGAAATAGCAGTCACTTATTATTTAGCGTAACGCATCACATGTTCACGGCATGATCCCTCACGTCAGTTAATAAAAAATAAAAAAAGTCAGTAAAAATGGAGCTACATGACCAAGTTGGTTCACTGCTGGCTACAAGTTGGCAATCAGACACAACAACGGCTGCTAGTTGAACGGCGTTATGAGCTAACGTTAGCAATCAGACAATCATAGATAGCATTTGATAACTAAAACGTTTATTAAATGATTTCCATCTTCTATATCTTCTGTTATTGTATTAACTTAATAATTTTGCTTGGAAAATTCTTCATTCATAAATCGAAGTTTATGAAAAACAAACCCCTTTTCATTGTTTTTAAACTTGAGTTAAAAAAGTATATAGAATGTATTTCTGGATTAGAGGATAAATCAGCATCTAAATGTCTGATACTCTGGCTATGTGTGTTTTTATTTTTTATTTTTTTACTGACCACCTGTTATACGATATTTATCTCTTCTGTCTATTGTCTGATATGTTTTTTATTATTATTTTTTATTATTTTTTTGTTCTTTATGAAAACATGTCCTGTATCATAATGAGTTGTGCTCTATACGATCAATTTCTTTCGTTGTCAAATTGTAACATTTGTATTCTGCAAAAATAAAAAAATTCATTTAAAAAAAAAAAAAAAATCTTCTGTTATTGTCGTTATGCCGTAAATTGTTTAAATCTGAGCACGCGCAGCTCAACGCGACTCAGATCGTGCAGTGACAGATATTGTTCCTCGTGTACGGAAGCCGAGAACGGCCATGGATTTTTTTTTTTTTATATATATATATCTCGTTGTGCCTGTAAATCTCGCGATAACGACTTAATAATTGGTTATCTAGATGAATAGAGGGAGAAACGTCAGACCTGGAGCCGCTTCCCCGGGTTAAATTGAAGGCTGTTTTTAGTGGGATTTTTTCAAAGTATTCGACCGGAGAAGGGGAGGGAGAACATTATTAATTAATTCTTTATCTCGATAAAACGATCTTTGTTAACAAACTTTGTTATATCGAGATAATGAATTAATAAGTCGTTCACGAGATAACAACAACAACAACAACAACAAAAACAAACATGGCCGTTCTCGGCTTCCGTACTCTTGTCCACACGGACTGTTTACAGATCCTTTTCCCTGCACTCTGTCCAGTCCCTCCAGAAAAACGGGATTATGCGATCGTATTTATGCGGGGGGCCGCATTTCTTTTCAAATACGCCGCACTTTCGCTGCATAAATTGCCGATTTCCACGCAAAATATGCGGGGCTTGCATGATTTCATAATCCCCGCATTTTCGTTGCAAAAAAGTCACATATATCTCAGCAGAAAGTTGAAAAATGTTGCGTTTACTTCACACAAGAGCAGCCGTTTTCCCCTGTTGCCATGGGAACGTTACGAAGTGACGTAAATCAATTTTTTTTCTCTTTTTCATCAAACCGCAATTTTTGCAAGTTCCCGCATTTTCATCGCATAAAACTGCATAAATATCCCGCATATTCCATCGTATTTTTTAAGAAAACGTGCCGCATAATCCAGGATTTTTGCCCGTAACTCCGCGTTTTTCTGTATACTGCATTTGCACTCTTCACACTTTGTATCGCGACTGCTGCACGGCAACGTCCCTTCCTGCTCACCTGAGCGCTGTCCTCTCTCCTCCCGGCCCTCCGGCTCCCCGTCCTCGGGGATCCCCGTCCGCTCCCGGGACAGGAAGCGTCCCAGCGGCTTCCTGTCTGCGGCCGTGCGTTTCCTGCGGATCTGGTTCATGATGAGGTCGAGAGGGGAACGCCTCTGACTGACTCTCGTCTCTGAAAATAATCGCCATTCCAATGAACCGACAAACCAAGACACACCTACCTTATCCTTCACATGCAGAGAAATCAAGGATATTCATCACAAACGCTATTATTAAAATGTTTTTTAAAGTTATCTGTTCATTGCTGCTTTTATGGAGTCTCTAGAAAATGAAATATGCACGTTAACAGGGTTATGCATGTTTAATTAAGTCCAATAAATGACCCTTCAGAGGTAGTTAGTTACCATTAACTTCCTACTAAACACACTAAAATAAGATAATTGGGCGTTTGAGATTATGGGCATTTCATCAACATGTAAGAAAAAAGACTTGATTGATCCCTAGAGGAGAAATGAGATGAAACAGACCAGATCAGATACAAAGAGGATACAAACAACAGGAGAACTAAACCATTAGTCAAAGTTAATTCAAACTAAGAAGAGGAGAGTAAACTGCATTTTTGTATTTCTTTAATTAGAAATGAAGCAGTCAAAATAATGGATTTTGGCTTCAAATCATGTTAAATATCTCTTCTCGTCCATCATAGTCAGAAACCGGACTTCATTTGAAAGGAGGATCGCATAAATTAAGGAGAGATTAATGAGTAAATAGTTTAGTAAATTACTATTTAATTACTAGATCTTCCACCGGGGTCAACCCAATGTTCCCACAGCTCTATGTTCCCACAGCTCTATGTTCCCACAGCCCAATGTTCCCACAGCCATATGTTCCCACAGCTCTATGTTCCCACAGCCCTATGTTCCCACAGCCCTATGTTCCCACAACCCCATGTTCCCACAGCTCTATGTTCCCACAGCTCTATGTTCCCACAGCTCTATGTTCCCACAGCTCTATGTTCCCACAGCTCTATGTTCCCACAGCCCTATGTTCCCACAGCCCTATGTTCCCACAGCTCTATGTTCCCACAGCCCAATGTTCCCACAGCTCTATGTTCCCACAGCTCTATGTTCCCACAGCTCTATGTTCCCACAGCTCTATGTTCCCACAGCCCTATGTTCCCACAACCCCATGTTCCCACAGCCCCATGTTCCCACAGCTCTATGTTCCCACAACCCCATGTTCCCACAACCCCATGTTCCCACAGCTCTATGTTCCCACAGCTCTATGTTCCCACAGCTCTATGTTCCCACAGCTCTATGTTCCCACAGCCCTATGTTCCCACAGCCCTATGTTCCCACAGCTCTATGTTCCCACAGCCCTATGTTCCCACAGCTCTATGTTCCCACAGCTCTATGTTCCCACAGCCCTATGTTCCCACAGCTCTATGTTCCCACAGCCATATGTTCCCACAGCTCTATGTTCCCACAGCCATATGTTCCCACAGCTCTATGTTCCCACAGCCCTATGTTCCCACAGCTCTATGTTCCCACAGCTCTATGTTCCCACAGCCCAGTGTTCCCATAGCTCTATGTTCCCACAGCCCCATGTTCCCACAGCCCTATGTTCCCACAGCCCTATGTTCCCACAGCCCAGTGTTCCCATAGCTCTATGTTCCCACAGCCCTATGTTCCCACAGCTCTATGTTCCCACAGCTCTATGTTCCCACAGCCCTATGTTCCCACAGCTCTATGTTCCCACAGCCCTATGTTCCCACAGCTCTATGTTCCCACAGCCCCATGTTCCCACAGCTCTATGTTCCCACAGCCATATGTTCCCACAGCTCTATGTTCCCACAGCCCCATGTTCCCACAGCTCTATGTTCCCACAGCTCTATGTTCCCACAGCCCAGTGTTCCCATAGCTCTATGTTCCCACAACCCAATGTTCCCACAGCCCTATGTTCCCACAGCTCTATGTTCCCACAGCTCTATGTTCCCACAGCTCTATGTTCCCACATTTCTAGGACAAAATTAGATCTTGTGTTCCTACATTTCCCTTCAATTTAAGCCCTTATCCTCCCACAACATGTTTCAGGGTTAGGGGGTAAACATTAGCCCTACGGTGGGAAATCTGATTCATTGTGGATGTAAAATTAAGGTTATTTCTACAGAGGAAGAAGCCTGTAAACACCCCCCCCTCCCCCGTCCCCCCAAGACAGAAATCACTACCGTTTGAAATCTCTGCTGCCCGATAACATACCTCCATTGTTCCTCTAACAGTAAACTCATCTTACCTGCAGACTCCATGTGCGGGGTGTTGAGGGGCTGAGCTCCGAAAAAACAAAAAGCAAATGACAGAAAATAAATACATAAAAACTCGAGTGTGTTTGTTTATCTGCCGTTACTACTCGTGACGGTGATGCGTTCAAGTCCGAACATGAAGAGATAATCGATACAACACAAACCGGCACCGACGCTCAGTAAAGTCACATTTAACTATAAATCACACCTGCTGCTAAACGTCAAGAATCGCTACTTTGATCAGCTCCTCTCTCTCCCCCCCCTCTCTCTTTACTCGGAGTTTAACACCTGGATGACGTCACGTCCCGTGCTCGTCAGGTGGATCATCCCGGAAGTGCGACTGACAACACCTTCAGTAAATGTTGGCATCATCATCATCCCTCTGCACGAGGATTAATTTACTCTTCAGTGCCTTCAATTGACACAACCAGAGATACAAGTACTCCAGTAAAAGTCACGCAAAAACAAGTGTGTGTGTGTGTGTGTGTGTATATATATATATATATATATATATATATATATATATTAGCAACAAATATACTCAAAGTAAAAGTACTTATAAAGCAGATTTCAGCCCATTTCAGATTGAAGCATTTCATATCATTGGACTATATTTATTTATGTATTATTTTTTGGCCTTTTTCCACCTTTTTGACAGGACAGCAAGGTGAGAAAGGTGAGGGGGGGGGGGTGAAGACGTGCAGGAAATTGTCACAGGTCGGACTCAAACCCTGGACCTTACGCCTCTCCGTACAAGTGCGCCTGCTCTACCACTGGACCAACACGGCCACCGCTCTCTGCGTTTTTGAAAAAGGAAATTTAAAAACATCACAGCATCGTTTATATGAAAGCTGACAGATAAAGTTGAGTTACCACTTTAACGCTGCTGCTGTGATTTTGTGGAGCTAATTTTAGTTTACACACACACACACACACACACACACACACACACACACACACACACACACACACACACACACACACACACACACAGCAGATCAACAGATGAACTTTATGGAGTATTACATCCTTTTGTCTTTTCAGCTGCAACCCAATGACAGGCGACACACAGACGAGCACGTTTCTTCCAAATGTATTTTATTAGATCTCCAGTACAGGATCATTTCTGTACTGAATGAACGTCCAGGTCTCGCCGTGCAAGCGGCTGAATGTGAACCTTCTCTGCAGGGTTGTTATGATAGTCTAAAGGGCCCCCCCCCTCCTCCTCCTCCTCTGCTCTTCTTCTGCAGTGAATAAAAACAGGTGGAAAGGCTGAGCTGGACCTAATCTGACCTCCTCATGTCGCTGCTGAGGAAGACGAGCAGAGGGAGGAGGCATCTTTAAAACACTGACGTGTCCTGTTGTGTTCCCTTCCTTACTCCTTGTGAAAAAAAAAAAAAATTTAAAACAACAAAAAAAAAAAAGCAACAAAAAGCCAAGAAGAAGAGTGTGATGGTTGTGATGTCCAGCTGACGGCAGCGTTTTCTTCTTCTCTACTCAGTCGTCGTCCACGGTGGGTGTGATGGTCACGCCCCTCCTGATCTGTCCCCATCCAATCAGACTGAGGAAGAGAAAAGGAGAAGAGCCAATCAGACGACAATGTGAAGACTGTTTAAGGGGAGACGCCCCCCCAGGAGAATGATTACTGACATTAGAAAGATCATCTAATGCCAACCTTTGGTGAATTTAGAAGAAATTTACAGGCACAAATAGACAAAGTGGGGTAAAATAAACATCTAAAATGTATATTTTGGATGTTTCCTCCCCAATAGTCTGAAAGAAGACTATTGGGACTATGGAAGCAGAACAGTAGCCTCGTGGGACCATCCTGATCTCGCGAGTTCCAGTTTTCCACTCGCAGGTCAGTCTCGGCATCTTGAGACAGAGAAAATTTGGAGCCGTTCACCAAACGACCGACCAATCAGAGTTGGTTATTGAGGCGGGTTTAGGTGTGTCTTTACACACCAGAAACGTGTCTGAGGCGCTGCTGCTGCTGCTTTACACGTGTATGTTTCCCCATTGATTTACTGCACTCAAGCAGTAGAATACTTCATGTTAAACATAAACTGATCTGATTACAGCAAAGACAACGTCGGCAGTGCTGACGGCAAAATAGGCTCCAGAATATTTAAAAAAAATCAATAAAAAAAAATAAAAAATAAATAAAATAAAAAATAAAATTACTACTTACTACTATATTTATATATCTGCATTTATGTCAAAATGTCTGTCACGCAGGCAGCGTGCAGCTCTAACCTGTTAACATGAGAGCCCAAATAAAAACGGACACGCCACGCAGCCAGCGTGTAGCCGGCCTAACCCCCAACCAATCGGGCTGCTATGTAGGGCGGGACTTGCCGAGAAGTTGCGTGGGATCCATAATAACGCGTGGTTTAGGTGTTAGTGATGGCGGACGTGATAGACGGATGGTTCTTCCAATCACCTGCCAGGGATTTTTTTTTTTTTTCCTTTTAAAGTGCCCGCCTTTTCCCAAACAGATTCCAATGACGGCTCCTACCAACCAAAATGTGGGGATTATGAAATCATGCAAGCCCCGCATATTTCGCGCGGAAATCGGCAATTTATGCGGCGCATTTGAAAATAAAATGCGGCCCCCGCATAAATATGCGGATTTTGGCTGATTATGCATTGAATTCTGCGATCACACAAGGGACTGATTGTGATGTGGCGATGTGATGTCTCCCTGCAGCTCGGTCTGGAAACCTGCACGTTTATCTCTCATGCTTCCGTCACAAATCTACGGGGACCAATCACAAACTGGCTTATCCACCTGGCGCGCTATTGGCGGGTTTAACACGATGACGATAGAGAAGCAGCTTCTTGTTTACATTCAACATGATGGCCACCGAAGCGCAGCAACCCGTTGATGCCATAGACCTCTATAGGAAATGGACCAACAGATCCCGTTGCTCTGGACGGAGACCAGTGAAGTCCGTTAGAAGAACTTTCCCGGTGATGGCCGAGCGTTACTGCGCAGCCTCAAACTGAGCTTGATGACGTAGATGTGACGTGAGCAACGTGTCTGAACGTTGTAAGTCTTCTGGTAGCTGTGCCAAGAGAAATCTCAATCATTCCCAATCTATCAGAGACGGAGAGCGTAGGTATATGTAAGGAGATAACATAGGCACAGGCTAATTATTGCTAACTAAAATGCTAGTTAACATTAGCAATTAAACTAAACAGCTGATGTAAGTCCAAACTGCCTGCGAGCTTCTCCTGTACTGTACGGTAATTCCTCTACTATGAGACAGTAAGTCTCGTGGTTATGACCCAACCGTTAGCCTATTTTTATAAAAACGTCTCCTACGGAGCCATAACGTGAGGTACAAGGTAACGGAGCCTTTTATACATTGTCGTGTTTCTTTAGAAATAAACAACGGACAAATAAAGTCTTTAAACGCTTCAGATGTAAAGTTATTGGCTGTCAAAGTGACGCCAAAATGAATGGAAGTCAATGGGATGCTAACGGGGGGTGATGGTTTATTAGCATCAAAATGGCGCCACAGGAGCTATGCTCTGTGGAGAGACGCTCGCCCCCTTGGTTGATGCCGCTGTCGCTGCTACGCCACCCGGATCGTTGCTCTGATTGGTTGAAGGACTATCCAATCGCGTACAGAGTAATCTGAACTATGCCCGTTGGTCCCGCCTCTTGTGCAGAGAGAATACAGAGCAGACTCCCCAGACTGATGGTCAGTCTTAAAAAAAATGGAGCATTGGTCTGGTGATAGCCGGACTATATGCTACCTAGACCCCAGGAAGACCCCCTAATGAGGATCTGAATACATAAAACAAACATCAGCAGCAATCCAGCAAATTTCCACATATGTAAAAACCTAAAAAAAAGGTTTATATATTATTGCCATGCTTCGCCATGTCTGTCGTTGGAAAGGTTGGCGAAGTGCCGGCCGCGACGCTTACCGCCAATGTTTCTCCACACGGCGACTCAGAGCGATCTTCTCGCCGACCTCGGTGCAGACGGGGTTGGTGAGGACGATCTTGGCCAGATCGGCCTTCACGGCGCTGACGCGGCCGCCTGTCGACAGAGAGCCGATGTTCACCATCAGAACCTCGTTCTTCGACAGCTTCTGGACCTGCAGAGACACGAGAAGATGAAAGATGGCCGACGGGTTTTCTAACAGCACACTAAACTCTCTCAACCAAAACAAACAAACAAACAGTTCATAAAGAAAAACTTGTGTTTATCTGCTGTTACTCGTCACGGTGATGCGTTCACAAGAGAAGACCGAACTAGAGCCCGACCGATAAAGGATTTTAAGGCTGATAGATACAAATATTTGGTGATTTAAAAATCCGATATATCGGCTGAGAGACAGATATATAAAATAAAAATCCATAAACACTTAAGAAAACAAACAAATTCCCCTAACGTTATTTATGAGTCCTCACTAAAATAATATAATGCAGTTAAAAATAAACTTGTTTTATTGTCACAACAGAGGAACATCAAAGTATATTCTGTATATTAAAAGTTCTGATAAATAAAATGTATAAAAATACAAAACTTAAGATATGACATGTTGCGCCCTCTGGTGGACAGACGATGCAACGCCAACACTCACAACATGGTGGAAGGGGGTTTCGTCTGTTTTTATTTTATTTTTTAAATATTCATTTATTTATCGGCCATTAGAAATGCCGACAGTCTGGAAAATGCGTAATATCAGCCCGATAACATCATCCCGCTGATATATCGGTCGGGCTCTAGTCCGAACACGGAGACTCTCAGTAAAGTCACATTTAACTAAATCACATCTCGGCTGCAGGACCGGACGGCTGCTTGCCTGTGCTGGGTTACCTCCACCCCCCATTTCCCCTCCCCCGTTGCAAGTCATGTTGTCGAGTCGTGTTGTTATGTACTTGTTGCCGAGGTGTTTTTTCCTGTTCCCACGCTGTACTCTTCACAGGAGCAGAGTCTCCTCCTCTTTCCTCATGTTATGCTGTATTTTCCTTACTTACTTGTGGTTTCTGTAGCACTTTGAGATTCTTTTATGAAAAGTGCTTTACAAATAAAATGTACTACTACTACTACTACTACTACTACTACTACTACTACATCTGCAGCTAAACTTTAAGAATCCCTACTGTGATCAGATCCTCGCTTTTAAGAATGAAGAATGTTAAATGTTTCAAGGTCTTCAATATTTCCCAAAATATTTTTTTTGCATCTTACAGCCCAGTTACACAATTCCTCACTGTTTGGACTACACTTCCCATGCTGCATGTGCCTCACCTTGGCAGCCTTCTTGTCTCCCTCTGTGCGGACTCCCAGCAGCCTCCTGAGCAGGAAGTAGGAGATCTCCAGCTCGGTGAAGATCTCTGGCAGCGCGCCGACGGCGCCCAGCACCTGACCGACCATACGATCCGCTCGGCACAGCGTCGGGTCGATCTTAGTGCCCACACCTGCACACAAACACAGCTTACTTCTCTCAGACTACGTCTGTCTGTCTGTGCCACTGAGTTTTATAATATGTTCAGTTCAGAACTCTCTGTGAGCCGGTGTTTGATGCAAAGATTAATCCATTAGTCAGTCAACTATTTAATCAATCGCCAACTATTGTGATCAAAGATCATGATTCCAGCTTCCTAAATGTGAATATTTTCTAGTTTCTTCTTTCCTCTGTGACAGTAAACTAACATTTGAGGACGTCATCTTGGGATTTTTTCACAATTTTCTGACATTTTATAGACCAAAAACAAATCGATAATGAAAATGATCTTTAGTTGCAGCCCTATCTGAATCTGTTTTTGTCACAAGTTGTTTTGTTTCAATATGTTTTTGGCCAGAAACAAGCCGGTCATGCTTTTAAGTCACAGCGCTTACAGCAACACAGCAGAGCAGGCAAACAAAAAAATAAACTGATTTAGAACAACAAAACAACCAAAAACACAGAAAACATCAGCATCAGATCTGCAGCTCCTGTCTGCTTCTTCAGCTCCTGCAGGTTAAATCACAGAAAAAAGGATAAATCTAGGTTGAAATGTGTGGACGTACCGATGAGGCCTCCGGGTGCAGCGTACTGCAGGTCGTTGTGCTCGGCAAACAAAGAGACGATCTTGGAGAAGATGGGTTTGCACATCAGCTTTCCTTCGTGGTCCTTGGACACGATACCCGGCCGCACCTCGATCTCCTGACCCACCTGGAGGACACACAGAGCGGAGGAGGAGGAGGAGGAGGAGGAGGAGGACAGGTTAGAGGGACAACCAACTTCAGGGGTGTGTTTTTTAAATGGTATGTCTACTGCAATCACATGATAGATACTCTATTGATCCCCAAGGGGTTTATCAAGGTCCCAGTAGCTTAAAGACATCACAAAACAGGATGATAAAACAAATAAATCCACATGCATAATATGGACAATAAAAGATACTAAATAAAGAATCCACATGAATAGGCGTTTTCCCACTGGAGGGACTTCTGCAGTTCTTAAAACTAAAACGTTCCTAGAACACTTTTTTCATCGTGTTCCCACCGGACAAATATGGGGATTTATTTTATTTTATTTATTTTTTTTAGTTCCTCTGGCCGTATTTCGGGACTTTTTTAGATACTACTTCAGAGCAGGGTCTTTTCCTTTTTCTAGGTCTACTTGATTGGTCGAAACTAGCGGACTCTCAGACCGCGGTCTCGTAAGAGGCTTTGAACACATGTCCATCATTAGATTAACGGGAACGTGTGGTTAACGGCGTTTTTGCCGTTCAACTCCACAAGCGCCTGGTCCGCCATGCACGCACACACGGAGAGAGAGAGAGAGAGAGAGAGACTCCAGCCTGGTCTTTAAACGCTGTTTAAACTCCGTTATGAGGATCCCAGCGAGGCACAACAGGAACATTCTGGTGTTCTCCTCCATCGTGCTGCTTTGTTGTATGTGGCGCTAAGGTCTAGTGACGATGTTATAAAGACCGTTGCGGTGCTTGCGTCACTCCCTTACCCCTCCTACCAGTCCCTTACCCCTCCTACCAGTCCCTTACCCCTCCTACCAGTCCCTTACCCCTCCTACCAGTCCCTTAACCCTCCTACCAGTCCCTTAACCCTCCTACCAGTCCCTTACCCCTCCTACCAGTCCCTTACCCCTCCTACCAGTCCCTTACCCCTCCTACCACTCCCTTACCCCTCCTACCACTCCCTTACCCCTCCTACCACTCCCTTACCCCTCCTACCACTCCCTTACCCCTCCCTGTGGCCACTTGGCCAGTGGGAATGCAAATGGAAAAAAAAAAAGATTTTGGGGAGAGTAGTCCCTAGAACTGCTTAGAAATGTACTTTTCCCCTAAAAAGTACAAGTACTATCCAGTGGGAAAACGCCTAATGTACTAAGGGATGGATAGATGGATGATAGATAGACCACATGATAGATTCTCTTGAAAATCGATATTGTTTATTTCGTAAAATAAACACTTATTTTGGTACGGAAGCGACGTGCATTTTCTAAAACAGAGAAACTGCAAGGCTGTTTTTTTATGTGTGCTTCGATGCTGCAGTTTGAAATGTGCGTGTCTGAACTGTGAATCACAGTTTTCTTCTGATGAAATATCAAGAACAAATCTCACCTTGAGCACGCCCTTCAGGATACTTCCTCCGGCCACGCCTCCTTTCAAGTCGTCAACTTCACAGCCCGGTTTGTTCACGTCGAAAGATCTGATGACTGGTACACCGAAGGGGTTTTTATTTATTACCGTACAAATTCAGAAAATATGAAATACATTGCTCATGCTATGAAGTAAGGGTAATGTGGCTACAGAAAGCAGATATCACACAACAAGTTAATCAGAAGAAAGACCCGTGTGATTCTTCTTACCGATGAGTCGGGGCTCGGAGGTGAAGTCTCTGACGGGCACTGGGATCATTTTGACGATGTATTCACAAACGACCTCAATGTTGTACTTCAGCTGGGCTGAGATGGGAATGATGGGAGCGCCCTCTGCCACCGTACCTGCAGGAGAAACATCACACACACACAAAAAAACAACAACATGAACACACATGCAAAGGAACACACGCACGCACGGTTTACAGGAATTACAGTTTAATCAACATTTAATCAACATTTTTGGATCACATTTTGACATTACGTGGCTTTGCAGGTAACTTTAAAATGCTGTTAAAGGTGGATTGATCTCTATTCAGTCCCTCCAGAAAAACGCGATTATGCGATCGCATAATTCAATGCATAATCAGCCAAAGTCCGCTTATTTTGCGGGGGGCCGCATTATTTCAAATACGCCGCTCTTTCGCCGCATAAATTGCCGATTTCCCCGCGGGGCTTGCATGATTTCATAATCCCCGCATTTTCG
This sequence comes from Gymnocephalus cernua, assembly GCA_023631565.1. Classification (NCBI taxonomy): domain Eukaryota; kingdom Metazoa; phylum Chordata; class Actinopteri; order Perciformes; family Percidae; genus Gymnocephalus; species Gymnocephalus cernua. Next base: position 28,588,606 of record CM042446.1, on the reverse strand, counting down.
TTGCAAAAGAGTCACATATATCTCAGCAGGAAGATGAAAAATGTTGCGTTTACTTCACACGAGAGCAGCCATTTTCCCCTGTTGCCATGGGAACGTTATGAAGTGACGTAATTTCACCTACTGAGAACACAGTGTTGGGGAATCACTTTTTTTTCTCTTTTTCATCAAACCGCAGTTTTTGCAAGTTCCCGCAATTTTTGCAAGTTCCCGCATTTTCATCGCATAAATATCACATATTCCATCGCATTTTTTAAGAAAACGTGCCGCATAATCAAGGATTTTTGCCCGCAACAATCACAAAAAAACTCAGCGTTTTTCTGGAGGGACTGTCTATTATTCTTTACACATCAGCTTACACCAATGAACACTCAAATTCTCTCAGCCCTGCAGGCTTGACACAGGGCCGCAAAACCTTTGTAGTTTTCTTAGCGAGACACCAAAGTTGTGATTTATTTTGGGAAACGGTGAGTGTCTGGTGTGAGTGTTGTTTGTACTCTGCATTAAGATGAAGAGGTGCAGAATTACACAAACTTCTTATACAAATTGTTCCTTTGAAAAGTAACTTTATGGGATGTTTTTGTTGTTAGGAACACACGCGTCGCTTTGGATATAAAAACAAGTCCCCCGATCAGAGTTTCTGCAGGTTTCACCAAGTCAAATTTAGGAATTTGTAAGACTTTAAGACCATTATGAAGGAAATTTAAGACCTTTATCAACTAAGCCCTAAATCCAGCTTTTTTTCAAGCCAAGTATCGCACCAATAACACGAAAGCTGATTGGCTGAAATATAAGTTGCATGTTGGTCTCATTTGTAGTCTAGTCTTCTTTTTTTTTTTATGTTTCTGGGCTTTTCCACCTTCAATTGACACAACAGCTAGATATGAGAGCGCGAGAGAGAGAGAGAGAGAGAAATGACACAGGAAATCGTCACAGGTCGGACTCGAACCCTGGACCTCTGCGTCGAGGCATAAACCTCTCAGTATATGTGCGCCTGCTCTACCCACTGATCCAACCCGGCCTCATTTGTAGTCTTAATACAGCAGAATTATATTTGGACTTATTTGAGACCTAGAACACAATACTTGAGCAAATGTAACACTTTATAAAAAGGCCTTACATTTTTATTTTGAAATATCAGAATTCTTAAGAATTCTTAAGACTTCTGAAGACCCGGACGCTGAAACCCTGCCCGATGGACCCGGTTCTTTGGAATGCAAGTTCAAGCCAACTCACCCTGTACGAAGGCGAGGATCTGCTCGTACTGCTCTTTGGCCTGGCTCTCCTTCACCAGGTCGATCTTGTTCTGCAGGATGAGGATGTGCTTCAGCTTCATGATCTCTATGGCCGCCAGATGCTCCGACGTCTGGGGCTGAGGACACGACTCGTTACCCGCTGGCAGACGGAGACGAGAACAATAAGCAGAGGACTTTCTGAAGAGTAAACTGGGAGCAAATGACACACGTATGTCTGGCTGGTGAGAGTTCAGCAACCACAGACTTACCAATAAGCAGGAGGGCTGCATCCATGACGGCAGCTCCGTTCAACATAGTTGCCATCAAAATGTCGTGACCAGGACAGTCAACGAATGACACGTGTCTGGGGGAAAGAAAAGAAACAGTCCCACTGATGCACGGAGAAATATCTTACAGATTTCACCAGTTTACCGTCAAACTGATCCCAAAAGGTTTAAAGGAGCACAAAGTCCTAATCTAGACTTTTGGGACACAAAGTCCCCATCTCTCACTTCAGTCTTAGGCTAAATCTACACTACTAAGTTGTGGTTTAAAAAATACTGGTGTTTCCGAGCCCCTAAAACGAAGGTATTTGGAAACGAAGACCTTTGGAAAGGACGTCTTATCTGTTAGGTAGCTTACATACACTGTTGTTCTGTCTCCAAAGTATTTTCTGTATTTTCTACTTAAACATCCATGATTTTTTCACCGCAGAGTAATGTCAGACAATCTGCTTCCCGTTTACACCACCACGCACATGCCCAGTGTGTGTGCGTGTGAACGGTCATGTGATATGTGTTATCAGACGTGTTAATGTGGACCGAGATTAGTTCTGCTGCCGGAGTGTGTGGACGTAGACATTTGTTTCTGTCTCAAAGCGCCACTTACAAAAGAATACGTAGCAGTGTAGATGCAGCCTTACCTGACCAGTTTGAAGTGGCCCTTGGTGCCGGGGATGTCTGTGGGAAACTCATCAGGAGTGCTGCTGCCACACGACCTGTAGCACTCTGGCCTGGGACAGCTGGGGTCGTCCAGCTTATAGACCTACGGAAACACGGAAGAGTCGAGGCACTTTTAACGCGTTCCAAGTGAAGTGGAAATCTGAAGACTTGTCCATGAATACGAAACGAAGAACAGTACTCCATTTAAAAATGTTTATGCCCTCTTGGCACTCTGAGCGTCTTAACTAAAGTGATTAAAATCAACTTTACTTCTTTGTTTTCTATAATGTTTAACCAGAAATAATGTATATACTGCACATCTTTAACATTGTACATGCAAGAACTCTTATTTAGAATTTAGAAAATGTCAAAATAGGCAAAAGCCAAAATCATTCAGGCCTTTCCATAGACAGGAAAAGGTCCGGATTACCGTCAGAAAGATCAATCACCATTGCCCCCTACCTTAGCGTTAGCATATCCTAGCTTGATGGTGATGTTTCTCTCCAGCTCGTTCTTGAACCTGACAGTGTGAACACCAGAAATGGCCTTGACTACTGTGGACTTGCCGTGGGCCACATGACCGATGGTGCCTAGAAGAGAAGGGAGACAGGGGTCACCACAAGCGGTCCTCGTTTGTCATTTCTAACACGCTAAAAGACACAAAATCTGACGCTCATTTGCCCGATCACATACCAATATTGATGGTGGCCTGTCTGCTGATGATCTCCTGAGAGAGAGGCGTCAGAATAGACACATCCTGCCAAGAGTACAACTCACATTAGACTCATAACACACTGAACAACACAGACATCCGGCACGTTTTCACAGCGAGCAGAGCAGCGCTGCCTCCATCTTTTCAATAGAATAGAAACAAAAGGGGGGTCTAGCATAGAGACAGACAGACACACACACCCCTGACTCTGCATGTGAAGTGGACACACAAAGTTAAAATCAGAAAAATGCAGCAACATTTGGCATTTAACACATTTTAAAATGTATGGATTTTACAATCTTTCAATGTTATGTTCTCATATTGTGAGCCAGAATTTGTTTATATATCATTCATAGCCTGATTTTACACCTAAAGACACAGGATGTTTTTTTATTTATAGAGTTAAAAACCTTGGAATATAATATGCCAACAAAATAAAACAAGAATTCTGAACCTGGCTTTATCCAATGTTCACATTTATGTTATGGAAATGTATGCGCAAATTTGATAAGATAATGTTTATAATTGCATATTTTAAACATAACATTTCAGAAAACGTGTAATAGCTACATGTGTAGTAATATGGAATGGAAATTGATTTATTTAAAACAGGGACAATGCACAAATAAACATTAAACTTGTAATACAGGTTATAGCAATAATTGCTAATTTCCACCTGTAGTCCCTGGGCAGGTATGACAATTTTAAAAATAACTATTTTAAAAAGACATTTAACAGGACTGTAGATTACATGGTGTCCATAGTCATAATACAGAAAACGTATAATAGCTACATGTGTATTAATACAGAAAAACAATTGTCTTAATGTAAGTAATCAACTGGGGAAATTTCATGGTGATAGATAGATAGATAGATAGATAGATAGTTTTCCCCTCTTCACATGGTCAAAACAGATCAACGCCTATAAAAACGTGTAATCATTCTGAACCACGTCTCTGCTTCCATCACCGTGACGAACTCCATTAACATTTTAATAGATTTTACTTCAATTTAGCATATGATGCTAACGTGTAGCTCCAACTGGGATTATCAGACATTACTGACGTATAACACAGACGGCGACTATTTCGGCGCTGTAAATACATATTTTACATTCAAACGTTTGCCTCATTTTGACATTTTGATAAACGAATGTAACCTTGTTAGACGTAAAGCTGGTGTATTAGTTGGCTAGCTAGCTAGCTTAGCTTAGCTAGCTCTCCGCCCTGCCAGGCCTGTCGTCATGTGCCGGTCGGCGGCGGCGTAGCAACGGCGACCGTTAGCGGTTACAATATTCACCTTTTGTGTAACCGTGTTAGCAACACGACGGACCGACAGCCACAAACATTAAAACACAAAGCTGTAGAAGCAGTTAAACTGTCACTTACCAGAGAACTAAGGTCTTGTCTAGCCAGATGAGGCTGACCAAGCGTTGTACCAGACTCGTCACCCGCCATCTTGAATGAAAAGGGAATGAAGAAGGAGGCTCCGCCGAATGCCTGATCAACCGCTAAAAACGGCTCTTTCCCTTTTCCAACAATCACTTATTACATCAAATTATGTTCCTTTTTTTGTATTGTTAATACAAAATTACATATTTTTTTTAACACAAGACATCTGTTATATATTTATTTTCTCTGAAAAAATGACAAAGACGTGGTTTGAACAACTCGCGTGACGCATCCAAGTAGATGCAACGGGGTCCTTTCACAAAGTCTGATGCAATTTTTTTTTTTTAAATAAATGTAATGTAAAATACATTTTACGTAATAAAGATTATGTAGTTAATATGCCGTTAACAGCAGTTTACCACCGAACAGGCCACGAGTTTTGATGTGTTTTCCTGCTCCTAAAAGTAAATAAATATGTTTGTGGAACATGTTTTTTATTCATTGTCGGGTCCGTCGATGTTTAGTGACGCCATAAAGAGCTTTTGTAGTTTTGTTTTGTGGTGTGTGTGTAGTTCTGTAACAAATCCTGAAATGCTGGGCAGCTCCTAGGTTTGTTGTTTTGTAAAATAATTTTAAATGTGACTAAATGCACATTTCATGCTTTACATGAAAACGATTAAAATACGAGAATAAAAGTTACAGTGCAGTATAAGAAATTAAACATAATTAAATATAAAAGCAGATAAAATACAAGATTTTATGGTGCTAGTATGGGACAATGTATAAGCCGTTGCTCTATACACGTAATCCTCTTTAGAGCACTCTTTATATGCTTATATAGATTTTCATACAGTTTCAACAATGCAACTTAAGTATAAGAAATGAACAATTATTTAAAAGAAGGCAGCATCAAAAAGAAAAGTCTTCAGCCTTGATTTAAAAGAACTGAAAGTTGCAGCAGACCTGCAGTTTTCTGGGAGTTGGTTCCAGATATGTGGAGCATAGAAACTAAATGCTGCTTCTCCCTGTTTAGTTCTGACCCTGGGGACAGAAAGTAGACCTGTCCCAGACCACCTGAGAGGTCTGGGGGGGTCATAGTGTAGTAGCAGACCTGTCCCAGACCACCTGAGAGGTCTGGGTGGTTCATAGTTTACTAGCAGGTCAGAAATGTATTTCGGACCTAAACCGTTTAATGATTTATAAACAAGCAAAAGTATTTTGGAAGTAAATTTAGTCATTATGTGGGCATATTGGAAACATGTGCTTATCAACACTGGACTCCACTCATTTCATAATATTCCTTATTTTACATATTTTAAACGTATGTGGTTGGATTAATTCTTCATTTCAGAGGTACATTTCCCTTACAAATGTAGGTAGTATATTCAAATAACTGAAAACAGATGTGTGGGTAGGTTTATTGGACGCACTATAACACACACTTCTAAATATCTAGGTTAGCTTTAGAATATCTGGATCCAAAACGAAATATAGGAAGACACTAAAATAGTTGATATGCTTGGATCAAGAGGAAAGATGAAGATAGCACTTGGAATAAAAAACATACTGACTTACAGGATCTTTTCTTTTTTTTAAATCACATTTGCGGAAATGGGCTTTCATATATTTGTACTTGAGTAAAACTTCACCTCTGATGATGATGATGATGATGATGATGATAATGGCCTTTTTTATTTTTATTCTTTTGCAGGACAAATTAAACTTACGTGCTGCAGGTCTTGAGAACTGTGAAACACACACAGTGGAGAGTGACACATCCATCTCATAATATACGATATTTGCTGCACAACGCGCACAACGCGCACAACGCATCCCTATTCTGCCTGTTAAAGTGTATTTCTATGTGCCGCCTTCTTGGCCAGGGCTCACTTTTAAAGGAGATTTTAATCTCAATGTGATTTTTTTCCCATGTAAAATAAAGGTACAATAAAAAAAAAACACGCACAACACGCACAACACGCACAACGCGCACAACGCCCTTCAGTTCCGCCCAAAAGGGAAATGACGCCGAGGCAGAAGATGGCGTCCGGAAAGCCTGTGGACCGCTGTGGTTTATTTGTTACCAGTTTAATTTAGAGCCGAGTGGGGGGAGTCTCTTCGTCTGGCATATGGACGATAACATGGCAGTGCACCGCTGCCGCCCGCTGTCTTGATTCCGGAATCGAACCCGCAACTTCATGTCCGAAGGCGCCGGAGCTGCCTGGTCGAAGAGGGGCTGTGGGGCTTCGCACCGCCGAGGTGAGACGGCTGGATTTTAGCAGCTAAGCTAAACGCTGTTACCCCAATTTAGCAGAGTCGCTCCTGTCACCACCACTCACAGTCGTGACAGGTAATTTACCTGCTCACGTGTCTATCTCTGGCGTAAAATACGGTATATTTACATATTTACACCTTTAGACATTATTAGCCAGCATCACCGCCTTCACCTTTTTTTTTTTCAAAGTTTATTTGAATAGGGACAGATACAAAAAAACATAGATTATTACATAAAGAACAATCCGATGCCTGTGTCAGTGTTTATAGTCGTGGCTAATTCGCCACACCTGTCCCTAGAAGGGCTGTTAACAGTTAAAATAAGAAATAAATCCGATTTTTACAGTGAATACAATTTTTAAAAAGGTCCAGAAACCAGTTAATAACAGCAATAAAAATAAGTGTAGTAAATAAACACATTCACTCGAACTCACACCGATGCACACCTCACATACACACAGCTATCTTTCTGTTTGTTTGTTTGTTTAGGATCCTCATTAGCTCCTGCATTGCAGGTGCTATTCTTCCTGAGGCCCTTACAACTCATTTGAAAATGTGGCAATGCAATACAAAATTATAATAAAAAACTATACAATAAAATAACAAAAATACACACAGGGCAGACACAGACAGCTCTACCAGTGCAGTCATCGGGCATTCCTCACATTTAGGTTGAACACATTTTTAAGACAGGTATATACTATTTATCTACACATACTACACTATCTATACATGTCATATGGCATGATCACACTGCTGCTGCTGCTGTATGGACCATGCTTTTGATAGTTTATTAAAAGGTGGACAATTTAGTTAGAGTCTTTATATTTGTAGGAAGCCAGTTCCACAGATTTATCTTCGGGTACCAGAGCTGTACGTGCACCGTTATGCGTGCAGCCTTTGTTTTGGGGTTGTTACAATCAGCATGTAAGGTGTGTGTGTGTGTAATATACTTGTTGTTGTTATGAACACTGAAGAAGGTAACTTAGCAGAAGCTATAGCTTCTCTGACACAGTCAGTGGATGTAAAGTTAGTAAACAGTGACCCCTTTTCTATTTTATAAGCTGTGGAAGACCATTTTCACCAATGTGATTTATTGAATAATGACTCTGAATATCACAATAATGAGAAAAGTTCACATAATATAGACTTTGTATCTCATAATAATTACTCCATATCTCATAATAATGAGAAACTTGCTCAAAATAAAAGATCCTAGTGTAATTCATTATATTGATTTAGCTAGTATCTTAAAATAATGAGATAGTATGTCAACAATGACTTAGTAACCCCAAAATCATAAGAAACTTTCTGAAAATAATGACTCTGAATATTAAAATATTGAGAGAAGTTCACATAATATAGACTTTGAATCTCAAAATAATGAGAAATTTGCTCAAAATAATGATAAACTTTCTCAAAAATGACTCCATATCTCATAATAATGATAAACTTTCTCAAAATGATGACTGAATATCACAATAATAAGAAATGTTCACGTGATATAGACTTTGTATCTCAAAATAATGATAAACTTTCTGAAAATAATGACTCCGAATGTCACAATAATAAGAAAAGTTCACATATGGACTTTGAATCTCAAAATAATGAGAAATTTGCTCAAAATAATGACTCCATAGCTCATAATAATGATAAACTTTCTCAAAATGATGACTCTGAATATCACAATAATGAGAAAAGTTCACATAATATATACTTTGTATCTCATAATAATGATAAACTTTCTCAAAATAATAAACTTTCTCAAAAAGAATGACTCCATATCTCATAACAATGATGAACCTTTTCAAAATAATGACTCCATATCTCATAATAATAATAATAATAATAATAATAATAATAATAATAATAATAAACCTTCTCAATATAATGACTTTGAATATCACAATAATAAGAAAAGTTCACATAATATAGACTTTGTATCTCTAAATAATTAGTTTGTATCTCAAAATAATGAGAATGTATCTCAATAGTGAGTTAGTATCTCAAAATAATCAGAAACTTTCTCAAAATAATAATCTCAGTCCTCCTGAGGAGCAAGGAAAAGAAAAACATTTCTTTGTATATTTTGTAAATCCACGTGTTTCTATAGACTGTCTCCTGACTGTATGTGAGCTCTCTGGTTGCTACCTGCGAGCCCCTGAATGGGTTGTGGCACATCTGAATGAGTATCTCCTCTTCTGGTCTCCTCTGTTAGAACCAGGGAAACATAAACACAGGAAATGCGAGCGGCCCCTTGACGCTCAGCCGTCAAAGCCTGTGATTGTTCGCCTGGGCTCCAAAAGGTAAGATTTCTTCACTCTGCAACACTGCACGTTAAACCTAAACCCAACTTTCTGTCACTATTAACTCAGCATCCATCCAACGTCATTCGTCTCTTTCTTCCTCCTGACCACCCGCCACCGGGTCCTTGTGTTTAGGGTTAGAGGTCTGTGTCGACACTGTGCTGGTGACTGTTGTTGTGTAGCTAAGCGTTTTTGTACACAAAGGGATGAGGGTCAAGCCAAAGAATTTCTAATACAGGAAGAAGTTCCACTCCCTCGTTACCTCCTGGTTCTGAGTTCCACTAGATGGCGCTCACAGGCCAGTGCAGAATGAATGGAGGTCTATGGAGCTGTACCCCTAAAAACCCACTTTTCTCAGGATATCATTTCTTGTCTAGTAATTTGAATGTTGCATTCGAAAGGGGAGGCAAAGACAATACATACTGCTGGGTGTTAGATTTTTTTAAAGTCGCTTTTTTGTTCTAAAAAGCCTTTTAAAATGTCAATGACGTCATACACATTTACGGCCAGAGATGCTGCTTCACGGCGAGCTCTGAGTCGCTTCACTTCACTCCGATCGTAATCAGTCCTTCACTGACCAATCAGCATTCGTTAGCAGAATGCTAGCGTGGTACGGGCAACAACGACTCAACCTGTAACAAATCTAAAGGGCGTAAGTACTCGTTCATTCAACTTTTGACCTGTAATCCATGTTGAACTTGCAAAAACTACAATCAAATCTGAGATTTCTCAACGACAATCAGGCGAAAGAGACAAATTTAGCCGTCTGGCTCCATAGACTCCCATTCATTTAGCCGTCTAGCTCCATAGACTCCCATTCATTTAGCAGTCTAGCTCCATAGGGTCCCATTCATTTAGCAGTCTAGCTCCATAGGGTCCCATTCATTTAGCCGTCTAGCTCCATAGACTCCCATTCATTTAGCCGTCTAGCTCCATAGGGTCCCATTCATTTAGCCGTCTAGCGCCATAGACTCCCATTCATTTTGCACTGGACCGTGATCACCCCCAGTGGACTTTAGCTGATTATGCATTGAATTCTGCGATCGCATAATCACGTTTTTCTGGAGGGACTGAAAGTGCTCGTTGTGCTGTCTGAGGTATAAAAGAGAGAGCATACCGTAGTCTGGATATCAGCAGACTGAACGTCAGTCTGGGGAGGCTGCTCCGTGTTTTCTGCTGCATGTAAGGCGTGACCAACGGGCAGGAGCTCGCTCATGCTTCCTGGTTCCGCTATAAATCCGGGCGCGCCGGCGAGATCTACGTCATTTTGACGTCACGATGGCGCGCGCCAGCTTGGCTGTCTCTACTGTAAAACGGCCGTAAGTGTAACCTGGAGGTTTGTTGCCAGCCTCTGACTGCCTGTGTTTCTTTACTTCAGTGTTCCCAGAGCGCAGTCATCAACTTGTTGAGTACAGTGTTATTATTGCCAAGTTTTTATATATATATATATATATATATATATATATATATATATATTAGGGCTGTCAAATGATTAAAATTTTTAATCAAATTAATCAGAATTTTCAGTGGATTAATCATGATTAATCACTATTTGCAATTTCACCTGAATCCTAACCATTTTTTTCTGAAATGCATACCAAAAGATACTAGTGCTGTCAAGCAATTAAAATATTTAATCGCATTAATGTCATAGTTAACTCGCTATTAATTGCAATTAATCGCACATTTGACTGTTTTTTTATTGAAAACAACATTGTCATATACGTTATGTTCAATTTCACACTAACATTCACACTTGGAGATAATAATCTGTCACATAATGTAACGCTGTTACCTCGATGTTCCATTGCAAGTAGTACTGCAGATAGTCCTGCAGATAGTACTGCAGATAGTCCTGCAGATAGTACTACAGGTAGTACTGCCTCAGTTGTTTGTTTCTCTCACTGACTGTAGAGTCACTACTCGCTCGCTCTGAAGATAATCGCCGTCACGAGCCTACAAGCTACGCGGCTAGCAAGCTAAAACCGCCGCGGCTTGTGTCTGTTTTGTTTCCGGTCTGCGAAATTACAAGACCCGCCCTTCAATCAATACTATTGGCCAGGCGTCCAAGGTAACGTAACTCCATTAGTTCAGGTCCTATCCCCTGACCAATCCACTATCCTCACCACTCGCGGTGAAATGCCTAAACCAAACCAATCAGCTGCTTCGTAGGGCGGGACATGGCGTGGCCATAGACAGTTAAAGAAGTGGACTAACAGATCCCGTTGCTCTCTCTATGCGTTACTCGTGCGTTAAAAAAATTATCGGCATTAAAATGGGTTTGCGTTAACGCCGTTAATAACGCGTTAAACTGACAGCCCTAATATATATATATTACACACACACACACACAAGCGGCCGAAATGGGTTTCCTCAGGAGGGGGGCTGGCGTCTCCCTTAGAGATGATGAGGGTGAGAAGCTCAGTCATCCGTGAGGAGCTCGGAGTAGAGCCGCTGCTCCTTCACGTCGAAAGGAGCCAGTTGAGGTGGTTCGGGCATCTGGTAAGGATGCCCCCTGGGCGCCTCCCTAGGGAGGTGGTCCAGGCACGTCCAGCTGGGAGGAGACCTCGGGGAAGACCCAGGACTAGATGGAGGGATTACATCTCCAACCTGGCCTGGGAACGCCTCGGGATCCCCCAGTCAGAGCTGGTTAATGTGGCTCGGGAAAGGGAAGTTAAGAACCTAACTTCATATCATACATTCATTTGAATATATAGACCAGGCAGCTAGTAGCTGTAATGAACTTCCCTGCAGTCAACACAATGTTTGCTACAGTATGAGAAGAGAAGAGATTGATTGCCTACATGCCTTTTGTTAAAAAAAAAACACACAACAAGGCCGACATCATGTGGACGCTAAGGGTCGGGTACTGAAACCGGCAGGAATCGGACCGGATTAGAACACAAATTTCGGTTCCTCATTTCGGTTCCACTTAACGTGTCGACTGAAATATTTTCCCTCTGTCGCTCCGAAACGGACGTAAAAATATCCCACTCTCTCTGTAGTCTACCGTTAGCTAGCTAGCGTGAATATAGGCTACTTTTAAAAATGGCATATTTTCCCTCTGGGCTCGCCAAAACGGACGTACAAGCACGTTAACCATCCACTGTCTGCACGTGATCGCTAGTAAACATGTTACACTTACAAGAATCTGTACCCAACCCTAGTGGACACCTTTGTCCGCATGAGATGTTTACCGAGTGCACGTGCATTCTCGTGTCCACATACTTTAGGCCGAAGATATTTAACATTCACGGAAGTCGTTTTTATGGCTTTTTTTTTTTTTTTAAATTGCAGTTTGCAGACGTTCATGTTTTTAATGTGGCGGTTGTGTTGGCTTTGTCGTCCAGGTGATTGACGCTCAGAAAAGGGACATTGTTAGCATCTACTGGACACAAGGGGCACTGTCCTCTGATTGGCTCGGACAACCCCCTCTGACATGCCCGTGGCCAATCAGAGGTGAGTGTGCTGTGTGTGTGTGTGTGTGTGTTGTGTGTGTTTTCCTTTGCATTGTTAATGAGTGACTGAGTTTGTGTGTGTGTGTTTTCTACTTTCTTACACTCTTGTGTGCAGCAGTCAAATTAAATGTAAGTTGTATGTGTGTTCATGTTGTTACTTTTTTTGTCCTCGTGTGTGTGTGTGTGTGTGTGTGTGTGTGTGCGACTGTGTGTGTGTGTGTGCACGACTGTGTGTGTTCATGCTGAAGAAATTGGATGAGGATGCAGGATTTTCTTTTCTTTCCTTTATTTCTCCTTATCTTTACCAACCTGGCTACCAGTGAAGCCAGTTATTTCCCCAATGTGTCAGCGTGTACACACACACACACACACACACACACACACACACACACACACACACACACACACACACACACACACACACACACACACACACACACACACACACACTGTGAAAGAGTAACAGCTTGTTAGGATGCAGCAGCTAAAGTGCTGAGCTTTTAATGCTGAACGTCCGATTGAATGCCCTTCCAGTGCCAGACTTACTTTATTCAGCAGCACACACACACGCAAACATGATCTTTAGCTTGGAGAGACAGACAGAATTTATTTTTGAATAAATGTAGTTCATCCCTGCTTTATGTTTCGTGCACCTAAACAGCCAAGTAGCCAAGTTGTGATGGAAGTGTTATGGCCTATCTGTTCTAACACTCTGGGATTCATACGTCACCCTGTCTCCGTCCCCCCACTTGCTCCTGCACTTTGCTCCCGTCATGCCTCCAGGTGTGTTATGTCGGCGGCAGATGTGGAGGTGTACCTGTCCCAGGTGCACGATGGGAGCGTGTCGTCGGGCTTCCGGGCGCTGTACGAGGAGCGTCTGCTGCTGGATGTCACGCTGTTGATAGAGGAGCACCACTTCCAGGTACACAAATAAAGCTCAAATCAAGGGCCAAAATCCTTGATTATGCGGCACGTTTTCTTATAAAATGTGATGGAATATGCGGGATATTTATGCCATTTTATGCGATTAAATTGCGGGAACTTGCAAAAACTGCGGTTTGATGAAAAAGAGAAAACAAAGTGATTTCCCCCCAACACCGTGTTCTCAGTAGGTGAAATTACGTCACTTCATAACGTTCCCAGGGGAAAATGGCTGCTCTTGTGTGAAGTAAACGCAACATTTTTCAACTTTCTGCTGAGATATATGTGACTTTTTTGCAACAAAAATGCGGGGATTATGAAATCTCTTTTTCATCAAAACGCAGTTTTTGCAAGTTCCCGCAATTTCATCGCAAAGAATTGCATAAATATCCCGCATATTCCATCGCATTTTTTAAGAATATGTGCCGCATAATCAAGGATTTTTGCCCGCAAAACAATCACAAAAAACCTCAGCGTTTTTCTGGAGGGACTGCTTAACTTGGAAAACTTTGGCCTCAGCGAGCAACGTTGCCGCGCTATCTTTATACTAAACGTGTGTCCTCCCTGCGTGTCCGTCCTCCTACAGGCCCACAAGGCGCTGCTGGCCACCCAGAGCGACTACTTCCGGGTCATGTTCACAGCCGACATGAGGGAGAGGGACCAGGACAAGATCCACTTGAAGGGGCTGACAGCCGCGGGGTTCGGCCACATTCTCCGCTTCATGTACTACGGCTCACTGGAGCTCAGCATGCCCACCGTCCAGGAGATCCTTCAGGTAACGCCGTACACTGTAGTGTGTGTGTGTGTGTGTCTGTGTCTGTCTGTGTGTGTGTCTGTGTGTGTGTCGCATTAACTCATTAATTAATTAACGCCAACAATTATTTTATCGCGCATTAACGCAGTTTTTATTATTTCTTTTATTTTGAAAAAGTCTGTCGCTCACAGGCTTTTATTTTGAAAAAGTGTGTTTTAACTTAAATGCTGGACTTCAGTAAACTTTCTTGACTTTAATCTTTCGTCTCAGTTTTGATCTCCGAGTTCTGGTGTCATCAGTCTTGTTAACGACCGCGCGGGAACTGGCGTGTGGAGATAATTGGAGTCAGAACTTCCTCTGGCCTTCGGGCCGGTACTTTTCCAAGTATTCCCTTCAACACCCGCTGATATTCTTTCTGCGCTGGTTCTCGCAACATAGTAATAACCAGAGTTGATGAAAAAACCGAGACAGGAGCAGCATTTAATCCTTTTTTTCCTTATCATCACCGGCTCTCACGCGTAGCTCCTCCGTGTTTCCTCCTCCGCTCTCTTCCTGTCCCTGCAGGCGGCCATGTACGTCCAGCTGACGGAGGCGGTGGAGTTCTGCTGCTCCTTCCTGCTGGCCAAGATCTGTCTGGAGAACTGTGCCGAGGTCATGCGCCTCCTGGAGGACTTCAGCGTGGGCGTGGAGGGAGTCCAGGAGCAGCTCGACAACTTCCTACTCGACAACTTTGTCCCCCTCATGAGCCGACCCGACTTCCTGTCCTACCTCAGCCTCGAGAGACTGCAGGTGCGCTTGTTGTTTGTTTGCTAATGTTGCTAAATGTCTTATCTTTTGCCAGTTCTGTCGGAATTATCTTTTTTTTTTTTACACGAAGCAACACAAAATCCTCTAACATCAGCGTCACTCGGCTCGGCTCTCTGCTGGGCTGCTGCGCCGGCTTATGACGTCATCGTAACTCAACTTTCACCTTTTCAGTAAAATAAATCAGAATAATATCCAGAATATTTATCAAGTGAAATTACAGTAATTCCCCTACAGAATTCTAAGCATATCCATATTCTAGGAAATTATGAAATTATAAAATAATACTTCTAGGTCGCAACACCTGGCCCAAAAAAAAAAAAAAAAAAAAGATAACTAACTATGAATACAACCACATCAGGCATTATAATTTATTATTTTTCGTTTTTTTCTGACCGATAGCCTGCCCAAGTTCACCGTCCAGGACGCTCCGACGTACTCTTGCGTCCGTGGACTTGTACCGGTCGTGCAGCCATGATGTTGCATGCGTTTTCGTGGGCACGTGCAGCCACTTGCGTGGAACCTCTTGCGTGTCCGTGCGCCCAGAACGGGTGTCCAGGCCTGTCTTCAGCTGTGCGTCAGCCTGGCGTAGTCTGTGTGTATGATGGTCGATTTAACCCGCCCATCCTCGTCGATACAGCGGCACGTGTCACATAGCTCTCCGCTTGTTAGCACTGTCCAGCAGAGAGCCACCAGCAGGAAAAAAGACCTTGAAATGCAAAGTTTGCACCAATAACTTAACTAGCAGTTAAAAAAAATTAGATTTGTGTGCCTTTTTTTTTTTTTTTTAACTGCCAAAAATGTTTTTCAATTACTTTTTATTTCTGTTTCAATAATATTGTTTTTAACTGATTGTATTATTCGGATAACATTCTTATTGTCCTTCACAGTTAACCGGTTAATCATTAACATCCCTAAACCACAACCAACTTCCACTTTCTGGAAGTTTGTGTTCTTGGTTTTTTTTCCATTAATTAGTTGCATAAATTGTGATCAAGACACGCACGGAGCAGGAAATCCTAGTTCAAAATCTACTTGTGTAACGGCAAACCTCATCTGACGTTGACAACCAATGAAAATCAGTCTTTTTCTCTCTTTCTTTCTTTCTCTGAACCAGGCGTACCTGAACAGTGACGCTCTGAGTCGCTTCCCTGAAATCGAGCTGTATGAAGCTGTCCAGTCGTGGCTGCGACACGACCGGCGGCGCTGGCGACACACGGACACCATCGTGCAGTCCATCCGCTTCTGCCTCATGACTCCTGCCAACATCTTCGAGAAGGTGAGTGCTGCTTCCTGCTCAGACGGCCGAAGGTAAATGTAGTTCTGCGGCTGCTTTTTTCATTGCTGATGTTGTCGCTGGTGTCCTCCTCCTCCTCCTTCCCTCTTCTTCGTCACAGGTGAAGACGTCGGAGTTTTACCGTTACTCCAGGCAGCTGAGGCAGGAAGTGGATCAGGCGCTCAGCTACTTCCACGATGTCAACCAGCAGCCTCTGGTGGAGACGCGCTCCAACCGCATCCGCTCCGTCCGCCCGCAGACCGCCGTCTTCAGGGGAATGATCGGTCACAGTATGGTCAACAGCAAGATCCTTCTCCTGCAGCGGCCAAAGGTGTCTGCCCTGCTCGTTTGTCTGCCTCTCCGATATCGCCTAAAATGCTATTATGGTCATCGGCGAGTCTGTCCGCTGATCCGATAACACGTGATTTAGCCTCAAATTTTGGTTTTAAACTTAAAAGTAGTTTATGTTCTTTTTCTATTAGGACTGAATGTCAAAGATATTTAGTTTACTGTCACAGAGAAGAAACTAGAACAATATTCACATTTAACGAGCTGACAGAACCAATAATCGATTATCAAAATAGTTGCAGATTGATGTTAATAGTTGACAACTTATCGATTTAATGAGAGAGAGAGAGAGAGAGAGAGATGAGAGAGAGAGAGAGAAGAGAGGAGAGAGAGAGAGAGAGAGAGAGAGAGAGAGAGAGAGAGAGGAGAGAGAGAGAGAGAGAGAGGAGAGAGAGAGAGAGAAGAGAGAGAGAGAGAGAGAGAGAGAGAGTGAGAGAAGAGAGAGAGAGAGAGGAGTGAGAGAGAGAGAGAAGAGAGAGAGAGAGATGAGAGAGAGGAGAGAGAGAGAGAGATTTTTCTTCTTCGTATTGGCTAAATAAAGGTATTTCCACAGTAAACTTAGACTACACCACTGCAGGAACATCTCTGTTTTGTACCGAAACTCCTCATCATATCGGCACTATTTACTATTTCCAGCTTAACTCTTTACGCGGCACAACTTTGATCAGTTAAGATAATGTGAAATCTGTGTGTGTGTGTGTGTCCGGTTCAGTAAGCTGAGTGTTTTACTCCCTCAGGTTTGGTGGGAGCTGGAGGGGACCTCAGGTGCCGCTGCGGCCGGACTGCCTGGGCAATCGTTAACAACTTTGCCTTCCTGTTGGGTGGAGAGGAGCTGGGCCCCGACGGGGAGTTTCACGCCTCCTCCAAAGTCTACCGCTATGACCCTCGACAGAACTCCTGGCTACGCATGGCTGACATGTCTGTGCCCAGGTCAGAGGAGTCTGAGCTCTGGGTGTTTGTCGTGTTTGCATGCTCTGATCCTTTCTGTAACGTTTTGTCACGTGTGGAAAAACAATATTCTTGTCACATTATGTTAATTCCAAGGTGATTTTTTTTTTGGCACCTTTTGGCACCTTTTTGTTGCCATGTATTAATTAATGCGTCGATACGTATTCATGGTGTGTTTGTTTGTCTGCAGGTCAGAGTTTGCTGTGGGCGTCATCGGGCAAGTTTATTTACGCCGTAGCGGGCCCGCACGCGAGACGAGACCTTCTATTCCACAGAGCGCTACGACATCACGGAGGACCGCTGGGAGTTCGTGGACCCGTACCCCGTCAACAAGTACGGTCACGAGGGGACTGTCCTCAGCGGTAAACTGTACATCACCGGCGGCATCAACCTCCTCCTCCACCTCCAAACAGGTGTGCGTGTTCGATCCCGGGCGGGAGGCCGGGGGGAGGAGGGAGCTCGAGTGGCTCGGACGCACACAGGACACTGCGCCGGGCCGCGGCCCCGCTGCTGCCCGGCACCCACGCCAGCTGCTGGGAGAACAAATCCAAAATGAACTACGCCCGCTGCTTCCACAAGATGATCTCTCACAACGGGAAGCTGTACGTGTTCGGAGGCGTGTGCGTGATCCTGCGGGCGTCCTTCGAGTCGCAGGGCTGCCCGTCCACCGAGGTGTACGACCCGGACACCGACGAGTGGACCATCCTCGCCTCCATGCCCATTGGGCGCAGCGGCCATGGCGTGGCGGTGTTGGACAGGCAGATCATGGTGCTGGGCGGCCTGTGTTACAACGGCCACTACAGTGACTCCATCCTCACCTTCGACCCCGACGAAAACAAGTGGAAGGAGGACGAGTATCCCAGGATGCCTTGCAAACTGGACGGTCTGCAGGTGTGCAGTCTGCACTTCCCAGAGTACGTGCTGGAGCACGTCAGACGCTGCAGCTGAGGTCTGCTCCACAACGAGCCTCCTTTTTGTTATTTTTCTTTTTTTAAATAGAAACGGGAATGCACTGTTCACGGACTGAAGTCTCCCGCTGGGAGATCCGGCGTTTACACGCGGGAGACTCTTCTGACGCGCAGGCTTTTAAAACTGGAGACCAGCACTTACCTTCAGGTGAGGAAAAGATGGCGCAGGCCATAAATCTGCTGTTCTTAACGAAGCCAATCGAAGCGTGACGTGGCGAGACGTTACGCGCCTCAGCTCGGACATTTTCAGATTCAGCTTTCTCAGAAAATTACAGAAAAGTGTCTGTGGGGAGAGAAGAAAAAAAAGTTTAATTCTGCTGGTTTATGTTTTGGACTGTGGTCAGTTTCTTAATCTACTACTCGCCTACTGTATTTAGGCTGTCCAGTCAGGCTTTTATTGCAGAAACGCACTGGAAGCGTCCGATTCATGCCTTCTACATGGGGAGCTTTTATTTATGTATTTTTATTTCACCAGTCAAACAAACGTGCATCTGAATCACGTGTCTCAGCCTGCACCCGTTGATCTATTTAAAGGCAAACAACATCCTGTATATCGAGTTGCTCGTTAGCGAAAGCCTAAGGCTCTTTCATACGATCAAAAAATGCCCTATACGATGTATAACCGCAAGTTGAAGCATCCAATCAGGTATATAAACACTATATAAACTGTAGTGTAGCTAATTTTATAGCCTGTCACACTGTAGAGATACAACTATGACCATGTTGTTACAGATGCTGCTAACGCTTCAACCAGCCGCAAACTGTCCGATCATTCATTCATTCATTCATTCATAAACTCGCTTCCAGTGCGTTCCAGCTTTTAGTCCTTATTCTGCTCTTTACTCCCAGATATCCACCAAACTGTTCTCATGTTCGTGTAACGTCACCCGTGTCTTTCTCTGCCCCCCCTCTCTCCTTCCTCTGAATACGTGAGAGCTGAATTCATGATAACACTACAAGGTACACGAGGACTCCTCCTTCATTCAGCGGTGATTTCACGATGATGGTGGCAGGAACTCGTACACCACAGGTTTTTATTTTTTTTGTCACAGGAAGGAAAGATCTTTCTCTCAGAGCAGCTCTGTATCCGTCTAGTCACTGGCAGTGCTTTACTTCCACGCATCTACATTCCCTGCACTTTATTATTATTATTATTATTATTATTATTATTGTCATTACTGGTTGTTGTTGTTGTGGCAGTTGGGTGTAAATGCACAGTTTTACCAGCTAACTGTCAAAGCAGCTGCAGTATTACAACCTGCTGTGATGTTACAGACCTTCGGCAGTGTCTGAAATGAACCTTCTGGCTGATGACGATGAGTCGAGATGAACTGAAAATGTGCACACCGTGAAATACGCAGCTAGTTAGAATATTTAAGAAACACTGGGCCTCATGCAGGAACCTTTTTGTATTCTTATACGACTTTTTTTCTTCTCTTCGTACGAGTGTTCCCGGTCGAATTCAGCACACTCTGAACTGGACAGAGTTTTCGTAAATTGCTGGTTTGAGCCCGATGAACGCCCGCCTGTCGTCGGTGATCAACGGCCCTAACATTGCCCGATAAGGCTGCCTGCTCCCGCTCCGTCTGTGGGGAGGATTCATTCACAAAAATGTTACCAAAGTGTAAAAAATAAGATTCTCACGCTGTTGGAAACGAGTCAAGACATTTAGCTAGCGGCGGCGGTGTTGCGTTATTAAAGGACATCTGATGAACTGTTAACTGTGTGTGTGATCAGAGCAGAGATGCTAGGTGCTAAATAATGTCTTTTCTTTCTAAAGGCGCTGACACACCGACCGGATTGTCGGCCGTGGGACGGTCTGGCGAGGTCGGTGACGTCGAGTCTGTTCGGTGTGTTCCGTGCCGCCGTCCGTCGGAGGCGCCGTCGGCCTTCGTTTGGGCCGATTCGACTTGTCAACTACCGGAAACGACGAGCGGGATGAGCGTGTTTTCAGAACCACGGTTCGGTGAACTATTTTCGTAAAATACAAGATCGTATTCCGAATGAGCCGCCGCGCTCTGTTTTGAAATTCGGGAGAAGCCAGACACGCGTGAGGCGTATGATGTCACGTGTGACGCGTATGACGTGTAATGGAGACGTATTACGTCTTGCGCACGCACAGAACGTACGCTCAAGTCGCCGTCTCCTCGGTGTGTTCCGAGGCACTTGTTTTTTTTGACCGACTCGGGGAGACTGATCG
This sequence comes from Gymnocephalus cernua, assembly GCA_023631565.1. Classification (NCBI taxonomy): domain Eukaryota; kingdom Metazoa; phylum Chordata; class Actinopteri; order Perciformes; family Percidae; genus Gymnocephalus; species Gymnocephalus cernua. The sequence continues at coordinate 28,568,073 of CM042446.1, read as the reverse complement.
GGGAGACGCTCGGCCGTCCGGTTGGTGTGTCGGAGCCTTTACACTGTCGAGGATGATCCCAGACAGAGACGCCTGCAATAAAAGACCAGCTGTTAGAGTGAGAGACTTTTCCAACGGTTACTGAAATATATACATTGCTGAAATAGAAATCAAATAAATAGCCTATCAGTAAATTGGCAGCCGTGATTATGGTGTAGCGCTGGGCGATATGACTCTGTCTATCTGTCTATCTATCTGTCTGTCTATCTGTCTGTCTATCTATCTACCTGTCTGTCTGTCTATCTGTCTGTCTGTCTATCTGTCTGTCTATCTATCTATCTATCTACCTGTCTGTCTATCTGTCTATCTATCTATCTACCTGTCTGTCTGTCTATCTGTCTGTCTGTCTATCTGTCTGTCTATCTGTCTATCTATCTCGCCAAAAGGATATAAAAATGTCTATCGTATATATTTTTCTATATGGTTTCTATCGCAATGCCGAAAAACCAGCGGCCGAACTGCGCTACGTCATTTTGGCGGCGCTTTAAGTTCTGATTCTTGCACGTTTTGTTCATTTTGCACTAAAGTTCTTGCTTCTTCTAAAATGCTTAGTATTTTTAGTTTGTCAAGGGTTTAATTTACACAGGAGTATACAAAAATAGGCTTTGTCATGTGGTTTCATAGAGACTATTTATTTATTAGATTACCAGAAAAGGTGTGTGTGTGTGTGTGTGTGTGTGTGTGTGTGTGTGTGTGTGTGTGTGTGTGTGTGTGTGTGTGTCAGAGATGGGAGTAAGTCACACATGGGCAAGTCACAAGCAAGTCTCAAGTCTTAACCTTCAAGTCTCAAGCAAGTCCAAGTCATTTTGTGTGACAATCAAGCAAGTCAAGTCAAGTCATAGCTTTGGTCAAGCAAGTCAAGTCAAGTCATACAAAAGTTTCCATTTCTAAACAAGCTAAAGACAGTGGTTATAACTGCTGGAGTTTTATTTGCATTTTTTCCTACTCAATATTCAAAAGACATTGCATCCAAGCCACATATATCTGAACAGTTTAAATGTATAAAGATTTAGAAAAGCACAGCCTAAAACTGATATTAGCCAACAAAAAAAATCAACATACATATTTGTTCAATATGCCTCAAACATGACATAAAATCATGAAATTCATTCAAACAATTCAAGTATAATGGTTACTAAGTCAAATAATATTCTTCAAACATGCCTCACTTTTATGGGACAGAAACACATTTAACCTAAAAACAACATATTCTTTAAGATTAGCTGAATCCCACCACCTTCGCATAATTTGGAGAGATTGAATAGTAGGCTATATGTTAATATTTGTCAGTGTATTTGTGAGTCAATATGTGCGTGTTTGAGAGAGTGAATGAAAAGTTATTAATATTGGTGAGTGAATGTGTGCATGTGGTGTGAGTGCAGTGTGTGTGTGTGTGTGTGTGTGTGTGTGTGTGTGTCTGTGCCTAGCTTCATTCACATACTTCATCTGCACAACTGCGTGTGTGTCTGCATGTGTGTGTGTGTGTGTGTGAGAGAGAGAGAGAAGTTTGTTGTGTGTATGTAAACAGTGTGCCTAGTTGTATTCGTTCTTACCGCCACCTTGAACAAAGGGGGGAGGGGGTGCTTATTCATGGCCCAAAACTGAAGGGAGTTCTGTTCATCACAAGCGTCCAAATAGTGGTTCAGCTGAATATGGGGACTGGAACCTGAATCTTTCCCGATTTGAAGTGTCTGATGAAATTCGCCGTGGTGGTGGTTGACGTCGGAGTATTTTGTACAGCAGACCTTGTAAACTGCCGTTCGTTTCTTCTTCGCCCTGGTCAGACGTGTAATCCTTATAGCCAAACTTTATTATTTTCGGTGCAGAGGAATCCATGACGTTAAGTAACAGCCGTAGCCAGTCTCGTTTACTGCAGGTCTGCCGCCGTGTGGCGCGTCACCATAACAACGGGCTCCCGCGCATGCAACACCACTAAAATCGTAACGTTAACTCCTCCTCAATATCAGAGGGGGGAAATATATATTTATTAAACAGAAAATCAAGTCATTTCAAGTCATTTGACTCAAGTCTAAGTCAAGTCTCGAGTCATGAATGTCAAGTCAAAGTCAAGTTGAGTCTTTTATGAATGTTTATCAAGCAAGTCTCAAGTCCTAAAATTTGCGACTCGAGTCCAACTCGAGTCAAGTCATGTGACTCGAGTCCCCCATGTCTGGTGTGTGTCGTTATAGGTATGAAATAGGGCTGCACAATTAATTGCAATTTTATCGAAATCGCAGTATGGACTAGTGCAATAACCAAATCGTAGGCGGGTGAATGAAGTATCGTGGCGCTGCAGAGACGTCCCGGCCTACACGTGGTATCCTACAGACTACAGAAAACGCCTTTCTTTGGTACAGATCCTCGCAAAAATCACACTATAATCATTTAAAAAAAATATATATATTTTGACATTTTTCAATGAAAATGAGAATAATGATACAAAAATGATCATTTCCTCCAATATCGTGAATCATATCGCAATCGCAATATCAGTCAAAATAATCACAATTAGATATTTTCCTCATACCGTGCAGCCCTAGTATGAAATAACATATATAGAGACAGAGCGCATCGCATCGTGCTCTGGAAGCCACGCCCACCGGAGGGGAAAACGACTCTCCGCAAACCCAGAACCACGTTTTTTTATAAGCTGCCGAACCGAAAAAAAAACATCTTTTTATGAAGAGAAAAGTATAAACAGATGTGAGGAATCATCAGAGAGAATGGGAAGACTGTAAGATCCTAAGAAATATAATTTGTCTAAAACTGACATTTGGATGCTTTCTGCACACGTAACGTCGGACATCTCGTTAGGTTAGACCTGTATCGGGATGAAAGGCGTTTGGCCATATCGCCCAGCCCACGGTTGGTCGTAGTTAGGCTATATATCTTGTTTTCGCTCATTTCAGTATCCTATTTAAACTCCAAATGTGTTGAGATGAATGCGTTATGATTTAGGGTCAACGCGCGTGCGTGTGGCAGTCTGTCTGTACTCGTACGAGAAGTCTGGACTTCTTTTCGTGGATTTATTTTTTTATTTTTTTTATTAAAGGTCCACTGTGTAGGAATTTCTCCCATCTAGCGGTGAGCTACGACAACATGTCTTCCAATTTTCACTTCTTTGGCGACGAGGATTCCTTCTCCTGTGCCTCGGCATAAGTACGATCCTCCATTATCAACTAAAGTGCAGTTGCAGGCTTTCAAAATGTGCCGGGGCGGTGACCAGCACCTCTCACTGATCTCCGTTTCAGCTGCTTTCAGTCACGTGACGCTGGCTCTGAACCAAAACACGTTGTGGATTAGCTAGACAGGTAGGCTAGTGCTGTATGTCTCTCTCAGTCATTATAGACAGGTAGACTAGTGCTGTATGTCTCTCAGTCATTATAGACAGGTAGACTAGTGCTGTATGTCTCTCAGTCATTATAGACAGGTAGACTAGTGCTGTATGTCTCTCAGTCATTATAGACAGGTAGACTAGTGCTGTATGTCTCTCAGCCATTATAGACAGGTAGACTAGTGCTGTATGTCTCTCTCAGTCATTATAGACAGGTAGACTAGTGCTGTATGTCTCTCAGTCATTATAGACAGGTAGACTAGTGCTGTATGTCCCTCTCAGTCATTATAGACAGGTAGACTAGTGCTGTATGTCCCTCTCAGTCATTATAGACAGGTAGACTAGTGCTGTATGTCTCTCTCAGTCATTATAGACAGGTAGACTAGTGCTGTATGTCTCTCTCAGTCATTATAGACAGGTAGACTAGTGCTGTATGTCTCTCAGCCATTATAGACAGGTAGACTAGTGCTGTATGTCTCTCAGTCATTATAGACAGGTAGACTAGTGCTGTATGTCTCTCTCAGTCATTATAGACAGGTAGACTAGTGCTGTATGTCTCTCTCAGTCATTATAGACAGGTAGACTAGTGCTGTATGTCTCTCTCAGTCATTATAGACAGGTAGACTAGTGTTGTATGTCTCTCAGCCATTATAGACAGGTAGACTAGTGCTGTATGTCTCTCAGTCATTATAGACAGGTAGACTAGTGCTGTATGTCTCTCAGTCATTATAGACAGGTAGACTAGTGCTGTATGTCTCTCTCAGTCATTATAGACAGGTAGACTAGTGCTGTATGTCTGTCAGTCATTATGTTTTTTCAAAATGGCGGAACGACGTAGAAGCCTCCTTGGACTCGCCCGTCCAATGCAAATCCAGATAAGAAATTCTTCTCTTACGAGGAGAAGTCAGATCATTGGCAGAGGTCATTTTACACCAATGAGGACATATTTATGAATGCATTGATTTTAGCTAATAAAATACTTTAAAAAAACTACAAAGTGGACCTTTAACCGCTCGTACGTGACACGTGAGGACAAATCCTTTCATAAAACTGGCTCTTGCGTGAGGCTCATTGTTTATTTAGCTGTAAATCTGTCCGACATTTCATTTCATGTTTGTTGTGATCAAAACAAGCTTCAGTGTATTCAGACTTTAAGCTCTCGTCCAGCATGTAGTGCTCAGTATAACCCCGACGTTCAGCTGCGAAGAACTCTTAACCAGCCAGTGTTTTCAGAAGATTATCACCAGTATGTCCACCAAAGCTGAACTTCTACCAGCACTTCTCAGTCCGCCGTGTTGATCTCAGACACTGAAATGTCAGCTGGTCGTATCAGAAGAGAGCCCAGCACGCCCTGGTCCTGCAGCCCAGCACGCCTTGGTCCTGCAGCCCAGCAAACGCCTTGGTCCTGCAGCTCAGCACGCCCTGGTCCTGCAGCTCAGCACGCCCTTGGTCCTGCAGCCCAGCACGCCCTGGTCCTGCAGCTGGGCTCAGCACGCCCTGGTCCTGCAGCTGGGCTCAGCACGCCCTGGTCCTGCAGCTGGGCTCAGCACGCCCTGGTCCTGCAGCTCAGCACGCCCTGGTCCTGCAGCTCAGCACGCCCTGGTCCTGCAGCTCAGCACGCCCTGGTCCTGCAGCCCAGCACGCCTTGGTCCTGCAGCCCAGCACGCCCTGCTCAATCACCAGCCCTGATGTTCGTGATATTTATTGTTAATTTCAATTTTTTTTAATGAGCCAACTGTGAAAAGGGCTAGACATACTGATGCAGTTCTGTCCGCCAGCCGTGTATTTAAGTTATTTATTTTCTGAAGTGTTGCTTTCACCGAGCTATGCAGTTATAACAGCTGTAGGGTTATTTATTACAAGAATGTCATTGTGAATCGTGTTTTTTTTTTTTTTTCAAATTGTACTGTTGTCTACTCGTCCTCGTCTCATCTCCGTCTGTCCCGTCCGCCTCCAGAAGCGCTGCACGTGGCTAATGAACGGATGCTGTGAGAACGCTCTTTTCTTCCTGTGTAAACGGACCAGAAGGGCTTATAAGAGCAGCGAGCCTGTAGTCCAAGTATTTCAAAATGTAGCTGGGTCTTAACGGATGAACGGGTGCAATTTGAAGGAGGGTGCTGGTGTCATTTTTAAAGTTACGGTGCCAGGGTTCAACAATAAGGGTTTCCTGATGGCCCGGGGGGGGGGGGGGGGGGGGGGCAAGTTAAACGCCACTTTGGGCAAGTAGGCTAAATATAACAACCTACTCGCCTGTTCTGGTGTCATCGTATCATAATCATTTGATTTAAATGTGCCGTCGGCCAATCAAGAAATGAGTTGGCGCTTGATGCTTTTGACATCTTTTTGGGACGTTTTTGTTTACATTTTTACGTTTTTTGGGGTTTTTTTATTACGCTTTTTGACATTTTTTTCCAGATGTTTTGATATTCTTGTTTTGATATTCTTTTAACGTCCACCCATTTTTTTTCAAACTTTTTTTTTGACATTTTTCTTCAGAATTTTTTTTTATGGGGTCCAATAAAAATTGACTTCGGGCAAGTAGAAATTTTTATTTTTATTTATTTATTTTTTTACTTGCCCGACCGGACAAGTGAAAACAACAACTACGCGTTGAACCCTGAGTGCATTTATTACCAACTTTTGCAAAATGTTCATTCAGTAAATGTTAAATTTACAGGTTTTTCATCATTTCTTTTAATACTAATTTGTTTGTAGGTGGCATGTTTTTGAGGGATGGGACATGAAAACTCTCCGGTATCATCCTTTTAATTCACTGTTGTCTTTGTATCAACGATGTCCCTGCTGTCCACGCACAAACCTCTCGAGTCCTGAGCAGCAGCTTTACGCTGGTCACGTGATGCCGCTGCGGTTTGTCTTTTTTTGGGGATAAATCTTAACGCCTCCTCAACGGTGAGAAGTTGTGTGTTAAACTGTGGACTTCATAATGCATCTTTGTTTTCAAAGCTGGGGGGGGGGGGAAATGTTTGACAGAAGATACAGTAAATGCAGGAGGGCTGCAACTAATGATCATTATATCAATTTATTGTTTAGTCAATTAAATATCAGATAAATGTCTCGACAACTCAAAGATCTATTATTTATTACTATTACTCCCAAGATCTATTATTTACTATCCTATGAGACAAAGAAAAGCATCAAAACCCTCAGATTTGAGAAGCTGAAATCAGAAAATTTTAATGAAAAATGTCTGATTATCAAAATAGTTCTTTCAACCGACTTATCGTCGCGGCTCTAATATGCGGCCGTCTGCAGCTAACCTAAACTAACCGAAACCTGGAATACAGAAGCTATATTAAAATAAGCATCACAAAGTAAAAAGGGAGAATAAACTATTTTTTCCCCCTTGCAAAATTTGCAATTTTTAAAATGTTTTTTTTTTATTTGTTTATTTATTTTTATTTTTTTATTATTATTATTATTTCCCCCTTGCAAAATTTGCAATTTAAAAAAAAAAAAATTCAATTTGCAATTTAATAAACAATTTTTTTTCCCTTGCAAAATTTGCTATATGGTGTTTTAAGCCGGCAACCCTAATGGCCGTTCTACAGTAGCCGCAGCCAAGCTGACGCGCGCCATCGTGACGTCAAAATGACGTAGATCTTGCCGCCGTGTCCGGATTTATAGCGCGCGAACCGAGGTCGCGCACCACCTTTTTCTTTTTTAGCCTTTTTTTTGTAGCCTTTCCTCATTAGCGCCACCTCTGTTCAGGAGAAGACCGCAGCTAGTTTATTTTCAAACTTTTTTTCGACATTTTTCCTCAGAATTTTTTTTTATGGGGTCCAGTAAAAATTGACTTCGGGCAAGTAGAATTATTATTTTTTTTTATTTTTTTTTTACTTGCCCGACCGGACAACTGGAAAACAACAACTACGCGTTGAACCCTGAGTGCATTTATTACCGTCTCCACCAACTTTTGCAAAATGTTCATTCACTAAATGTTAAATTTACAGGTTTTTCATCATTTCTTTTAATACTAATTTGTTTGTAGGTGGCATTTTGTCTCCGCACACCAGCGCGAGTATAAACAGTTACGGCGATCCCGTGACGTCACGATGTCGTGCGCCACCTTGGGAACGGGCAGTTTCTTTTCCTAGTCATATCTAATCTTCAACTCCAAGACTTTCAGAAGAAAACGCATAGGCTTAATTAATGGGGCTGAGGGAGGGGGGGGGTACAACTGGCCAGTATATCTTATCATAATGATTAATGAAAAATATTAACTGTGATGTTTTGAACCTGCAGAAACACAGGAGAATAATAGTTTTCCTTTAAATCATTTAAGACGTTTGCACCATAACTTGATGCAGAAAAGGCACAAAATGCAGGAAATTAAGTGTTTGATGCTCAAAATGTCCCCCACCTGGTTATTATGTCCCCCTCCCCTCTCCCCCCTCTCCACTCCCCAAATGTTAAAACGAATAACCTCACTAATGTTGAACCCAAGGTTACGTCCTTGGTAAAGCGTGTCACAGCAGTGGTCACAGTGTCATAGGCTGGTCTGGTTGGGAAACGGCCTCTTTAACTTCCTTAAGTCTCGTTACGTCTCTTCTGTGTCGCTGTGCTCTGCAGCTGATATCATGAACATCACATCTGCCACTCTGCAGTCCTCTCGCTCCTCCTCCTCTTCCTCTTCTTCCTCTCATGTTACTGTTAAAAGAAGAAACATGTTTTATGGCACATCCAGTCATAGCGCAGCATCCTTTAGTCCACCAGTCTTCAGTCTGTCAGTAGGAAAACAGAATAGAGGATTAAAAAAAACAAAAAAAAACATACCGTGCTGCAACGACTGTACTCGAAAAAGAAAGTAAAATCAGATTAACATATCTTATAATCTGAGTAGAAACTCTTTGGAAACGATTTGTAACTTCTTTCCAGAAATAAATGTTCATATTGGTCAACTTTCAGCCGGCTACCGGAGTAATTTTAGATCTGTGTGTGTGTTTCTGACTCTTCTTTGTGACTCAATTCTATATCTATTAGTCACAGGACTTTCTTTATATTATTGTCCCTGCACAGATAAAATAAATGCAGAAGGAACTTGTGTGTATTCAAGTAAAAAAAAAAAAAAAAGAAAGAAAATGCATCTAATAATGTTGATTTGTCAAATATTTAAATTTTTATTTGACTATTAACCCTTGTGGCGTCCTCCCACCCACTATGCAACTTTTTCTTTTTCTCGGTCCAAATTAAAAAAAAAGCTTTTTCTGCGTTTTTTTAAGCTTTTTCCGTAATTTTTGTCACTTTTTTCAACGTTCTTTTATCAGTTTTTTTCTTGAAATGCTATAAAATTTAATAAAACACCCACATTCAAAAAAGTAGTGAACTAATCATTTAGTTTACTTGTAAAGAGCGTCGTATAGAACCATCCACGTTATTTTTTTGGGACATTGTGGTTAAAAGAAACCCAAATTTCTGATATAGAAACTTTTTGAAAATGGGTCAAATTTGACCCCGAGGACAACAGGAGGGTTAAGTGTCCGAAATATATATTTGATTATTTATTCAATTTGAAAAATTAATTTTAGTGATATATATAATTTTTTTTTTTTTTTTATATATAGATATATATATATATATATATTTAGATATATTTAGATATATATATTTATATAGATAGATATAGAGCACACGTGTCAAACTCGAGGCCCGCGGGCCAAATCCGGCCCCTCGCAGATTACGATCCGGCCCGCTTATCAATTTAGGTTCACGATACATTTTGGCCCAACATTTTTTTTTTTGATGATTTGTAACTTTTTTCTGACGCTTTTGTCACTTTTTCTAACGTTTTTGTCACTTTTTCCGACGTTTATGTCACTTATGTCACTTTTTCCGATGTCTATGTCACTTTTTCCGACGTTTTTGTCACTTTTTTCGACGTTTATGTCACTTTTTCCGACGTTTTTGTCACTTTTCTGACGTTTTCGTCACTTTTTCTGATGTTTTTGTCACTTTTTCTGGCCGTTTTTTTTTATTTTTTTATGATGGCTGAGGACCTTTTTTCTGACTTCTTTAGGACTTTATGTCGACCAAAATGTAAGTGAGAAGACTATATGACACGTGCAATAAGACAGTCAAAGATATTTGACTTTTTTGATTAAATAAAAGCATGTCAATAAACTAAACATGTCTGGCCCTTGATGTGATTCTTATTTTCCAGTGTGGCCCTCTGGGAAGTTGAGTTTGACGCCCCTGATATAGAGCATCTTTGTTTTGACTGACAAACTCAAGTAGAATGCGCATGCGCCCTTTGGTGTGTTTGTCTCTGTCGGCTTGCCGTAGAAAAGCGAAAGTCTTCTGGAACGAGAATGTCATATGTTAAACTGGTAACTATTTTTTAACGATTGTCACATTTTTATCAGTTTAAACATCGTGTACATGTTAAGCTGCGGCTGTCATGTAGTGCAGCGTATGTTTTTAGTGTTACACGTTGAATTTATACAACACAAATACCGTCAAAACGTTGCTAAATTAGTCAACTGCCAATGTTAGCTTGTTAGCTTGTCAGCTAGCTACTGTTGCTAACGGTCAGTTAAACACGCACTAATGCTCCTTGTCTCCTTTTAATCAAGCGTCCGTATTAAAATATGTGTTATTTCACTCCTACATGTCCCAATAGTGACTGAATTGTTATGTAAAGTGTTTTAACTGACAGAACAGCGTCGTTTAGCGCTGTATTAGTTAGTTTAATCGTCGCTACATCTGTGTGTGTGTGTGTGTGTGTGTGTGTGTGTGTGTGTGTGTGTGTGTGTGTGTGTGTTCGTGTTCGTGTTCGTGTTCTGCCGGTGTGCCGCCAGGTGTCGCTGTGTGTCGCAGCTCCGGGTCTGACGCGCCTGCTGAGCGGCTCGGTGCTGGCTGCCACTGAGGAGAAGAAGAAGAGCTCACAGCCTGCTCTGAGCATCGATGAGGTGAGTTGGTTAGTCAGTTAGTCAATAACTGACACGGTGGGGGGGGGGGGGGGGGGGGGGGGGGGTTTGCGATACGGTCAGGTCATGTCAAGCCTTGTCGTCAGCTGTGGTGCAAGAAGTATTCAGATGCTTTACTGCAGTAAGAGTACTAGAGAGAGAGAGAGAGATACTTTATTGATCCCCAAGGGGAAATTCAAGGTCCCTGTAGCTTAAAGACATCACACACAACATGCACATACGTCATAAACAGGACGATAAAATAACGAATCCACATGATTAATATGGACGATTAAAGAAAAGATACTAAATAATAAATCCACATGAATGTACTAAGGGATGTGTAAGCATGAGAGGCCTGCAGTGACAGGGCAAGGGGGTGTGTGTGTGTGTGCGTGCGTGTGTGCGTGGTAAGATGGTCTATGAGAGTGTGTCATGGTGGTAGTGCAAATAAGTCCAATAGTGCAAGGATAAAGTCTAGAGACCAGCATTAAATATGGACAACAATATAAAAGAATAATGTAGAGACATAGTAATATAAAAACTAGGATAAAGTTTTAAGAAAGACAGCATTAAATATGGGCATTATAAGGGAATAAAGTAGACAGTAGGATAGACACAAGGGAGGAAGGGAGGCAAGTGGAGGAGTCAGGGATGAAATTTAAGGGTTATGAGATGCAACCCTGGTTTTGTAAAATCTTAAATCAATGTCAGACTACGAAATGTTTAGCCTGTGATCGATCAATGAATACCTGCTTAGTCAGACCTGTGATTGGAAAAGGATGTGTTCCTTTTCCTGCTTTGACTGTTGACTGTGGATTCAGTTTTCAGCTGATTATGATTAATTTAATTTTGATTCTACCTTAACACTGATTCCCACCTTGCTGTTGTCTGTTTCAGCTGCCGTCGTTATACACCAGTCCTGAAGCGGAGCCTCGGTATGTGGAGCCAGAGGCCGGGCCGCTGGAGCAGAGCGTGGCATCGCTCAGAAAAATGGCAGAACCGTACACGAACCAGTGCCAGGTTTGTTCACTGTTCACCAACTGCTCCAAACAGCTCTGTTGTAGTCCAGCCTTTACTTCAGAGACACACGTGGTCACTTTGGAACACACGTTATAATGCTCGCCTAGCTGCTAGCAGGGCACGCCCTCATACTCTGCTTCTGACTGGCTAGTAGTCCTTACCTAGGTACTGTCAGGGTACGCCCTCATACTCTGCTTCTGACTGGCTAGTAGTCCTTACCTAGGTACTGTCAGGACACGCCCTCATACTCTGCTTCTGACTGGCTAGTAGTCCTTACCTAGGTACTGTCAGGACACGCCCTCATACTCTGCTTCTGACTGGCTAGTAGTCCTCACCTAGGTACTGTCAGGACACGCCCTCATACTCTGCTTCTGACTGGCTAGTAGCCCTTACCTAGGTACTGTCAGGACACGCCCTCATACTCTGCTTCTGACTGGCTAGTAGTCCTTACCTAGCTACTGCACATGTGCGACTCCCAACAAAGATGAAACAGAAGTGAGATGTCTCACTCTGTAGCTAAAACAGAGAGCTCAACACACAGGGTGAAAGCGGAGCTGCAGCAATGTGCAGTACAACAAAAATATGGTGTTTTTTGAAAATGAAACCACATATTCTGGTACTACCTCTAAATACAATTATGGACCTGAAGATGAGCACTTTAAGGGTGGAGATGCTCAGTTTCTGTCTGTGTATCACTGCAAAACTCCACCAACCAAAATCTCTCTACTTGCCGTAACTTGAGTTATATTTAAACACTAATAATTATAATTCCCAAGTGTAACCAGACTATTAACCAGTTATATAAGTTGTGGGTTGCTCAAACCAAAGAGAGAGAAAAACATTACGAACATGGAAATCCTTAATTGAATATGAAGATATGGTTGCTGAGGATTTAGTTTTTGTTGGTTTTCTTGCCTGTACTGAAATGTTTTATAACATGTTCTAAATAAACTAAAACTAATCATCTTTCTGACTCTGCCGGCCCTTCGTGGCTATTAGTACAAATGCTGTCCATCTGAGGTCAAACCTTGTTTTAAACTTTATTTTCTGCTCACGTTTGTCATAGTTTGTGGAAACGTTGACAGTTTGGTATGCGTGTGGCTTGGTATAGTGCTGCCTGTTGATCTGAAGCAGCGTCGGGTAGAAACCAAACATTTAACATGATTTACTTCCTTAAGACATCCTGAGTAACTCGTGGTTTATTTGGGCCGTGTGCTCACATCAGCGGAGTCGTACACAGCAACGGGCAGAACATACTGTCTGAGTGCAAATGAGATTAACCCTCCTGTTTTCAAAGTTTCTACAACAGAAATTTGGGTTTCTTTCAACCAAATTGCCCAAAAAGTAACACAGATGGTTGGTTCCATGAAAGTCAAATTAAGGATCAGTTCACTACTATCATTGTTATATCTGTTTGTCTGTGATAAACATCCTCTGATCTTAACTCTTAGTCAAAATAATTTATACTTTATGCCTTTTTTTTTTTAATTCAAAAACTAGATATAATTTCATCTAGGCTACATCAGGTTTATTGACTATAAATTTTAATAATCTGTGTAAAAATAGTTGTAATCAGTTGGTGTTAGTGTATACTGGTGGTAGTGGGAAAAAAGTGCAGAAAACAAAGATTTTTTTCCAAAAAGAGACAAAAAACATTGTTAGTTATCATTCATTCATTTTGACATGGAGGTACAACACAAGGGTTAACACAGCATCATCAAAATAAAAAGAAGTGAAGATGTACTTCTTTCATTAAAGGTGCAGTAGGTAAGACTTCTAAAACTACCTTTCTGTCATATCTGCTGAAACTGACCCTATGTTCCAGTAGAACTACATGAAGCAGGTCATTCTTCTGGCTCCACCTACAGCCTGGAGTGAGATTTGCAAAAATCTACCTCTCCCTGTTCAGATGCACCAATCAGGGCCAGGGAGGGGTGTCAATCACTGCTCATACACACACATTCATTCTCCCTTGTGGGGGGAGGGGCTTAGGAGACCGTTTTGGGCTTTAGCGGAAAGGGGGGGAGGGACTGAGAAGTTGTCCTGGATCTTCACAATCCGACCTACGGCACCTTTAAGAAATACATTTTCATTTTTTCAGTCATGTGATGATAAACGAATGGGGGAAAATTAACTTAAACTTTAACTTTTTCTCAGCAAACGGGCCAAGCTGTAATGGAGAAAGTAGAGGTTAGTGACGTGTAAACATACTATTATTATTATTTTTGCTTTTCTTTTATGACAAGCTGTGGCTTACTTAACACTGTCCTGATCTCTGAAGTGCATAAAATAGTTGAGGTTGAGTATTTATTATTCAGTCACCTTTGCACACTCTTAAGTTTGACTTTTCAGTCCAACTATTATAACCTTGCTGCTGATACAGCTAACTTTATGATATAAAAGTGTTACACAAAGACAGAAAAAATATTGCTTCATTGTGCATTTTCAATAAGTCAGCACATAAAGGCTGTTATCAGATGAAAGTAACCCTCTCTCTCTCTCTCTCTCTCCCCCTCTCTCTCGTTAATCTTTGGACTCCAGCAATTATACCAGACTGTGGAGCCCACACTCAGCACCTCCGTAACAACAGTCACAGGTGAGTAAAACAATTTTTTTCTAGGTCAGTGTAGTCCACGAAATGTGTGCTGTGAGCATATTCAATTAGTTTAAATAGTTGGTTGACAGACTGGACAGGACATAAAAAAACAAAAACAAATATGCTACACCTGTAAACAATCTGTAGGATTCCCCTTTTAAAGACCTCGACGCGGGGTGACCTCTAGCTCACCCAGTAAGAGCGTGCGTGCGTGCGCCCCATGTAGGCTGAGTGAATGTAGGTTTGAGTCCGACCTGCTGCCCTTTACAGCGTGTCATCCCCCATCTCTCTCCCCCCTTTCCCGTCTATCCACTGTCACTATCAAATAAAGGGAAAAAAGCCCCAAAAATATAATCTTTAAAGCTACATTGTGTAAGAATTTCTCCCATCTAGCGTTGAGATCGTATATCGCAATCAACTCTCTCTGGTATTGCAGCTACGGCAGCCGTGACGCTTCAAAAAGCGAAAGTGTACAAAAGGCCGTCGATCAGCCGTGGTTGTTGCAGTGCATGTTGGACATCTCGGATGTGCGCTTCACACCACGAGCGGGCGCGGGCGCGCGCGCCACCCGACGGAAAGGAGAGAGCGAGAGGAAAAAAAAGAGAGAGACTGCAGCGCGGAGGATAATGAACTAGTTGGGATTTAGTGTGTGCGTCCAAAGCAGCTCCAATGTGCACTCTTTTTTCTGATGACGCCGGTCTCTTGCTCTTTTCAGTCTCCGTTTTCTTATTCTGGGCGAAGAAGAAGAAGACTCCTGTTCCTGAAATTTGGATTTTGAATACGTTTGGTCCTCCGTGTTTCCTTCTTCTAACTTGCCGAGGCCGGGAAGCTACGATACCCGTTAGCAGCGTTAGCAGCAGCTGTGAGTTTATCATGTGACAGAGAAAACGTGAAAAGTGGAGCAGCATGTCCTGTATGTCCCTCACCGGCTACCGTATTTCAAGATGGAGCATGAATATGGAGCGTCTACACCAGTTCATGTATGAATATGGAGCGTCTACACCAGTTCATGTATGAATATGGAGCATCTACACCAGTTCATGTATGAATATGGAGCGTCTACACCAGTTCATATATGAATATGGAGCGTCTACACCAGTTCATGTATGAATATGGAGCGTCTAACCAGTTCATGTATGAATATGGAGCGTCTACACCAGTTCATGTATGAATATGGAGCGTCTAACCAGTTCATGTATGAATATGGAGCGTCTACCCCAGTTCATGTATGAATATGGAGCGTCTACCCCAGTTCATGTAATGTAATTTCAAGCCAATAGGAATACTTGAAATTGATGCTGGTGGTCAATATTCATAAAAAAGGACAAGTTTGTGAACGGGCAACACAGATTTTGATAATAAACAACTACAAACGTTACACACTGGGGCTTTAAAGACCTCGACGGGTGACACCACTGCTGTTTTCAGATATTTCACAACCCATCAGCCATCTTCTCTCTGTGTCTTCAACCCTAATTTTATTTTTCAGATGTGTACCAGTTCCTCAGTGACCCCCCTCCTGACCTCTACCCCAGTGTTGCGGCGGTGGGCTTTTCTGGCTTCCTGGGACTTTATTTGGCCAAAGGTAAAGGTAACCGTACACGTCTGCATTACCTCTCAGAGACCAATCGGGCCAGAGGCGGGGGACGGGCTGATAACAAGTGAGCGGGAGACACTACGGTGGATGTGACCCGCCTGTTTTCTACGAGAAGTTAATTTTAATCCCAGACGATTCACTCATTCACTATTCACACTACTGATGCTAAACACAGCATGTCAACAACGCTTGACATGCTTGAATGTTACATTATAAAAAGCCTCTCTGAGGGCGAGCTAGACGGAATGTAATTAAACAGGTTGTTGTATTCCAAGGGCAACATCTTTCTGTACTTTGCGGCGTGTTTATCGTGCAGGTTGACATTGCAATGACAATAATAAAACAATATATTGTGCAGCACTATCATGGAAATGATTAAGGTACTTTTAAAACCTAATTGCAGCAATTTGCATCGTAATGTGCACTCCTCAGAGTCACGACTCGGTCACATCTTAACACACAGACGTGAAACGTATTGCTGTCATTCAGTGTGACTTATCACTTCTTGAGGATTTATTATTTTCGATAACATCCATAAATCGCAAATAAAAGACGCTTTCCAGAACTCGCCTTATCATCATCCTGTTTGTCTCAGTTTTATCGCAGTGTCAGACTTTGTAAAACTCTTCTTTAAAGTTAACAAACTTAAGGTCCTTCTCTGATAACTGTTTTGTTTGTATTTGGTTGATTTTTTTCCTTTTAAAAGTCAAGTGAAAGAGTGCTGCACGCACAGGGCGTCACACAGCCAAGGAGCTGTTGTCTGTCCGTCTTGAGAGTAATTATTCATCAGTAAAATGTCATGGTAACGAGGCAAGGGTTGTGACAGTTCATATAGCAGCGCTGTATGGTTTAAAACCTTTCTTTCTCTTCCAGGCTCCAGGGTGAAGCAGCTGCTGTTTCCCGTTGGACTCATGGCTCTGAGTGCCTCCATGTTTTACCCTCAGCAGGCTGCGTCTTTACTTAAGGTGTGTTTATTATTGCAACCTCCCTGTTTTTGTTTTTACAGATTATTTTTTGGGGCATTTTTAGGCCTTTTATTTTTATGAGAGAGAGAGAGAGATGCAGCACAAGGCCGGAGGTCAGAGTTGAACTCGCGGCCGCTGCCTCGAGGACTAAACCTCTACATATGTGCGCCCGCTCTACCAGCTGAGCTGTCCCGGCCACGCAACCTCCCTGTTTTGTGAATGAATATTCATCAGAGTTACATCCGTGTAAAGCTCCACGTCAAAGTGTCCCACGCAACATGGTCGTTCACAAGTGAATATAATCAGTTTCCTAAATCAGACGTCTAACTAAAGGCTCCTTAGATGAAATGATTATTATTTCTAGATAAGATAATAGGCTTTTGTTTATACTTACTTAAGATAATGCGCGGGTTTTTGCCGGGTTCCGATTGTTCTCATCTCAGCTCCGCCGAGACAATATAGACATGGAATCTCAAAAATGTTTCATTTATTGTCAGAAATATCATGTTTTCAAAAGCATCCCTTCATACAATTTTATGTGACATATTTCCAGAGCAGGCTCATGTGCCGGGGCTGAGCCTCGGAGCAGACTGCCGAGTCGCCCTCTCTGCTCTCTGTCTGCTCAGCTGCTGACGCTGCCCGCAGCTGTGCTGCGGAGCGTCTGCCCTCGGCTTTGTCAGCAAATTTTTATTTTCTCTTTACTTTATTGACAAAAGAGCCTGTGGAATAGATCGACAGAGAGGAGAGAAAGCAGAGTGGCCGTAAATGACAGCAAAACACAGTAGCCTAAATACTCTCACATGGAGCTGAAATGGAAACTCTGTGCTAAGGGTTAAGCTGATGTTTTTTGGGGGTAACGCCATTCACTTTACCAACGGTATTGACAACAGATAAAGACACAGTGTCTTTACATCATCTTTGCTATCTCTTTTTCCTCTCGCTTTTCCGCACAGCGGCACTCATACGCCACTCTCTGTTACCGCTCGCTCTCCTTGCGTCAGGCACTGACGTCACTCACTTAAGGCACCCTGCCATTCTCGCTCTAACTTACGCTACTCTCGTAAGGGGGTTGGCGGTGAACCGCCATACCGCGGTGATATGTTGCTTCGTCACCGCGGTAAGAAAAACACTATACCGTCACAGCCCTAGTCCGGACACACATGGCCGATATTCGGCCGTGGGACAGTCTGACCGAGGTCGGTGACTCGAGTCTGTTTGGCGTGTTCCGTGCCGTCGTCCATCGGAGGAGCCGTCCGCCTTCATTTTGGGCGATTTAACATGTATAATAGGCGGGGCGGCCACTGCCGGCAGCAGGAAACAAGGAGCGGGCTGAGCGTGACTAGAGTCTCTCAAAATCTGAGGAAAATCTTGTAAACTGACCTTTGTGGATCTGAACTGAAGACAGATTCAGGAACTGCACGGCCGATTTCTCCTTAAAATGTTTTCAGAAACACGTTTTGGTTAACTATTTTAGTAGAATATGAGATCGTATTCTGAATGAGCCGCCATGACAGTCTGTCTTTGAATTTCCTGGAGAAGCCAGACCCGCGTGACGCGTTCGTCCAATCAGCTGCCGGTTTTCATTTTTGGGCGACAATTATGGATTAGCGCCGCCTGCCGTTACGGAGACGTATTGCGTCTCGTCTCCTCGCCGTGTTCCGAGGCATTTCTTTGACCCACTTGGGGAGACTGATTAGTCTTTTTTTTTCTTACTTTTCTGCCGATTATTCAATTAAATTTAATTTCAATTCAATTTTATAGCATTTGGAGGGGAAAAAAATGATAAAAGAACGTTGAAAAGAGTGACAAAAATGTCGGAAATAGCTTCAAAAACGTGGGGGAAAAACGGCCAAAAAATGTGTGTGACAAAAACATCGGTAAGAAGTGACAAAAAAACTTTGGGGAAAAGCGACAGAAGTGTCGAAAAAAGAAGTAAATTTTGACCCAGAAAAATAAAGAGGTGCTGACTCTCAAGTTGTATACCACTGCGATCAGCTGACATCTTACATAACAAATGTTGCTCCAAGTTTAAAGACCATCTTCTGTATTCCTCAGAAGTTGAGAAACAGCCTTGTGCCAGAAATGTTACACAGCGTTACCAGCCTTCTTACGGGAACTACTTGGTGTGCAGATTTATTTGTTTCAGTGTTGTTTCTTTGAACCAGCGCCCATCCTGTTGGGCAAGGGAATCGGTTTTTATCGTTTCAGATGTTTTGTGTAACAGTAAAGTTGCATAAACTTCCTGCAACTTGCACATCACCAATGCTGCTAGATTGAGTGTAAAGTTTCACCGTGTAATATTTATAATAATGCAAGTTTTTAAGGCCTTTCCATGACATTTTGTACAACTGTTTGTCCATAAGACTTTGTTATATTTGTCCATGTTAGACAGTTTTTACACCCCAGGACACTAAACTCCACTCTGCTCCGACATATAATCTGGATTTTCCTAACAAATCAGCAAAAAGAGACAAAAGACAACTCCTCTAAATCTGTTTTCACATCTTTATTTAATCTTTCTCCCAGTACTGAAATAAACTCAGGAAACAGCTGTGAAAGCAGGAACAGTGACCTACATCTACTTTATTTTCTTTTAAGGTACAAATTATTCCCTGTTGGTAGGTATTTCTTGGACACCAGTGAGCCAAAAAAAAAAAAAAAAAACGGTTTTAACGGAAAACCACAGAGGAAATTCACACCCTCGCCCCATGAACTAACTGTAGCTTTATCAGCTCAGACGGACATCACGTGGATGCAAACTTTCCAGGCAGTTCTCTGTGCTGTATCAGCGTTTGTGTGTGTTTTTGATCTGTGCCTCGTTTCCCGTTAGGAAAGGGTTGTGCTTTCCTGCAGGAAGTTCTGGCTGTGAATTGTGTCTGGGCCATTTTATTTACTGTATTTCCACCCAGAGAGCCGACAGACAGGAACACACAAATACATAAAGAGACACGCCCTGACGCAATCACACTTCAGCTCGCCACACATGCAGCAATGTGACGGCCGGGCCGAGTGCAGATGTGAAAACACACGAGCTGACGAGATAAAAAAAAAAAAAAAAAAGAGACGTTGAGCCTCTTGTTTGCAAGTTAAAAGACTTTTTGTTTGAGGGACGTGTAATAAAACTAATTTATGGGTCTAAAACGCAGGTGTCAAACTCGTGGCCCGAGGGCCAAATCCGGCCCCTCGCAGGTTTTGATCCGGCCCGCATTTCAATTTAGTTTCACAATAAATTTAGGCCCACCTAGTTTTTGTTGCTTTTTCCAAAGTTTTTGGTACTTTTTTTTACATATTTGTTGCTTTTTTTTTACATTTTTGACACCTTTATGCGCTTTTTTCAATGCTTTAGGCACTTTGTTTTTACATTGTGGACGCTTTACTCAATGTTTTACCACTTTTTCAGAAGTTTTTGGCGCTTTTTACGATGTTTTTTTTTTTTCTCACTTACTGATGTTTTTGGCACTTTTCAGACAATTTTGACGTTTTTTTCCGGCCTTTTTTCAACGTATCTGTCGCTGGCTGAGGAACTTTTTGGGGGCTTTATGAGGCCCAAAATGTCTAGACTACAGTATATGAGACATGCAGTACTACAGTCAACATATTAGACTTTTTCTCTTAAATAAACACATGTAAATAATCTCTACATGTCTGGCCCTTGATGTGATTCTCATTTTCCAGTGTGGCCTTCTGGGAAACTGAGTTTGACCCCCCTGGTCTAAAATATCTAAGAAATAAACTGGAAAGCTGCAAACTCATGTAGTATTTTTATTTTAAATGGCTGTTTTATCGTGTGCCAAGATGTAGATCTGGCAAAACATTTTTGACCTATAGACTTTAAATTTAAAAGATGGCATCAGTTATGAGCCAAAGCCTTACAAGGTAGTTGGTATTTCCTCTCAGTTCTTCATTTCAAAAGAACTTATTTTTTGTGGTTTTAAAGATGCTATGTTCAGTTCCTCCAGAACAACACAGAGACCACCAGACACCAGCCACTACCTTCTCAGTCCGATTCTAGTTTACAAATGTCTTAAAATAAATGTCGGTGAAATGCCTGCCAGATGCCAAACCGTGATCTGATTATTACTCGTGTTCCCACCAGGTGAGTCGGGACTCGGCGTACACCTTGGCTCAGCGGGGCCGCGTCTCCATGGAGACTCTTTGGAAAGAGCCTCCGTTTGGCAAAAAGAAGGTGAGTCTCGGTATTATCTCCAAATATTATCATTACGGCCGTCCTCGAGTAAAGAAATTCACTCACATGATTTCGTCGACTTATCAATTAGTTGATTTAATCTACAGATCTGTGAAGAAAGAATCGGGCAAAAGCACCACTTTAACGCTGCGTTCCAGACACAACTTTTAGCCCCGTAAGTTACGACTTCAAGTCACGACTCACGACTTGGTGGCGTTCCAGGCAAATGACTAATTGACTAATGACTAATTGACTAAAAAAATCGTATTCAACTAAGAACAAAACAACAACAATAGAGGGGGCGGCCCTAATTATCATGTATATTGATTTATGTATATTGATGGTAAAAGGTTAATTGTAATCTGTATTTTTTTTTTTTGGAGAAGAAAGAGCAAACAGAGAGCAACGACAAGACCAGCTGAGACGGCAAGAAGACACACACCTGTCCATCCTGAGAGACTTTCACCTTCCAGTAACACACACTCACTCACACACCTGTCCATCCTGAGAGGCTTTCACCTTCCAGTAACACACACTCACACACCTGTCCATCCTGAGAGGCTTTCACCTTCCAGTAACACACACTCACACACCTGTCCATCCTGAGAGGCTGTCACCTTCCAGTAACACACACACACACACCTGTCCATCCTGAGAGGCTTTCACCTTCCAGTAACACACACTCACACACCTGTCCATCCTGAGAGGCTTTCACCTTCCAGTAACACACACTCACACACCTGTCCATCCTGAGAGACTTTCACCTTCCAGTAACACACACACACACACCTGTCCATCCTGAGAGGCTTTCACCTTCCAGTAACACACACTCACACACCTGTCCATCCTGAGAGACTTTCACCTTCCAGTAACACACACTCACACACCTGTCCATCCTGAGAGGCTTTCACCTTCCAGTAACACACACTCACACACCTGTCCATCCTGAGAGACTTTCACCTTCCAGTAACACACACACACACACCTGTCCATCCTGAGAGACTTTCACCTTCCAGTAACACACACTCACACACCTGTCCATCCTGAGAGACTTTCACCTTCCAGTAACACACACTCACACACCTGTCCATCCTGAGAGGCTGTCACCTTCCAGTAACACACACTCACACACCTGTCCATCCTGAGAGACTTTCACCTTCCAGTAACACACACTCACACACCTGTCCATCCTGAGAGACTTTCACCTTCCAGTAACACACACTCACACACCTGTCCATCCTGAGAGACTTTCACCTTCCAGTAACACACACCTGTACGACTCTTATTAGTAGTACAGGTGTACTACTAGTATTCACTCACAACCAAACTCCCACAGCCACAAACCAGGACTTGGTTATTTAAGTTGTATATCTCAGAAACTTGGTGGTGTGAGTGTGTTTCTGAGACCCGCCTGCCTCCTCTTGAGTCATTCCTGAACACCGCGACCTCTTCCAAGAAGCAGAACATCCGGTGATGAGATAACAGCAGTCCTCCTCCTCTTCATCCTCCTCATCCCCTCATCCCCCTCGTGCTCTCTAATCATTTCTCATGACGTCAGCTCTTCCAGTTTCTGTTCCGTTCCGCGAAACAGGTCACAGAGTTCGAGTTTCTGCAGTGTTTGCTCTCCAACGTTAAGGATAAGTCACTTCCTTCTTCTTTTATTTGTTCAAGCTGCACGACAGTTTCACAGACCGTCAGAGAGAGACGTGACACTGTTAAAACACGGTTTTATTTCATCATATAGCACTTTAAAAAGCAGTTTGCACCAAAGTGCTTCACAAAGACGGATATAAATGCATAGCTACAAACATAAAACATATATGTGTAGATGTTGTGGAAATACAACTAGATTTAAATAGAAACACAATTAATAAAAACATAAACCCAGAAATACTCAGAGCTGAGACAATAAGTAGTTTAACTATTTCAATGAATTAGTTAATAATGTGGTTGGTGTCAGCTCCCCAAAATGTGAGAATTTGCTCATTTTTCTTGTCTTATTTGATGGTAAACTGAATATTTTTGGGTTTTGGACTGTTTGAGAACATTTAGAAGACGTCACGTCGCACGTTTTAAGTTGCAGCCCTAAAGAGAGAGTGTGTGACCAATGATAGAAAATACTAATAGAAGGAAGGTTATTTATGTTTTATTCTCTCTCTTTATTTGTCTCTTCTTCTTTTTGTAAGCAGAATATCTCAAAAACCTGTGAACAGGTTTCAAAGAAAGTAAGTGGAGCGCGAGCAATTTTTTATTTATTTTTTTCTTTGCGTTATTTGCCAAAATGTCGAACTATTCCTTAAAGCCTTTCCTCTGTATTATGAAATTTGTATTAGCCACATTAAACAATACCAGGACGGCTGTGACGAGCCAATATCGAGGGACTTTTTTGCCTTGTTCTCATGAGCACAACATACTTTTGGGTGTTCACGAGAATCTGAATACCTGCTGATCGGGTATAACCTGTGACACACCCACCGAACGAGAGAAAACATAACTCAAAGCCCGTTGCACACCGTTGCGAGGAAAACATTTAATTCAACCAGGAAACCCGCACGCCGTTTGGAGATTGAACGTGCCCCTAATATCATTGGTTAGGACGTGTTTCATCTTCTCTCTGGTCTGAGTGACGCTGTGATCGTGTCAAGTGCAGCTTCCAGAAGTTATATACAGTTAAATATATATATATATATATATATATATATATATATATATATATATATATATATATATATATATATATATATATATATAATATCTCCAGGAAGATCATTCACTGTTTAGTATCTGTTTTCAAACATGTCGACATATTTATTTCCCCAGATGTATTCACGTCGCAGTTTGATGCTAATAATACTACACTGCTACAGTCAAGGGCCAAATGATGTGTGTACTACAGCTGGATTTACTCATGAATGGGCTGAATGTGTTTGTTGTCCATGTCTAATAATGCTCTGTATATACTGTATGAGGTTTTATCTTAACGCTATGTAATTAAATCTGGCATCTGACTTGAGGCAACGCCATTTCTTCATCAGTTATTTAACCAAACACACACTTTTAAATTTGGCTTATGAGCAAAATGGTAATTTATAAAGCTTTGACTTCAGACGGACAATATATATATTTTTTTATAAAGGTCCCATAGCATGAATATGTCACTTTATGAGGTTTTTTAACATTAATATGAGTTCCCCCAGCCTGCCTATGGTCCCCCAGTGGCTAGAAATGGTGATAGGTGGATCCACTAAGGCCTATATAAAAGAGACTTCAGATGCAGTATTAGGGGACCACTGAGGTCTATATAAAAGAGACTTCAGATACAGTATTAGGGGACCACTAAGGTCTATATAAAAGAGACTTCAGATACAGTATTAGGGGACCACTAAGGTCTATATAAAAGAGACTTCAGATACAGTATTAGGGGACCACTAAGGCCTATATAAAAGAGACTTCAGATACAGTATTAGGGGACCACTAAGGCCTATATAAAAGAGACTTCAGATACAGTATTAGGGGACCACTGAGGTCTATATAAAAGAGACTTCAGATACAGTATTAGGGGACCACTAAGGTCTATATAAAAGAGACTTCAGATACAGTATTAGGGGACCACTAAGGCCTATATAAAAGAGACTTCAGATACAGTATTAGGGGACCACTAAGGCCTATATAAAAGAGACTTCAGATACAGTATTAGGGGACCACTGAGGTCTATATAAAAGAGACTTCAGATACAGTATTAGGGGACCACTAAGGTCTATATAAAAGAGACTTCAGATACAGTATTAGGGGACCACTAAGGTCTATATAAAAGAGACTTCAGATACAGTATTAGGGGACCACTAAGGTCTATATAAAAGAGACTTCAGATACAGTATTAGGGACCACTAAGGTCTATATAAAAGAGACTTCAGATACAGTATTAGGGGACCACTAAGGTCTATATAAAAGAGACTTCAGATACAGTATTAGGGGACCACTAAGGTCTATATAAAAGAGACTTCAGATGCAGTATTAGGGGACCACTGAGGTCTATCAAGCATCCAAAAGCAGCATGTCATAGGACCTTTTAAGAGGCACAACTATAATTAGAAGTATAGCTGCTTAAGATAAACTTTCTAGTTTCTTGACTCTTCTGTTACAGAAAACTATTTATTTCTCATTGTGACATGTTGGTACATCTTCGTCTCCTGATGAATTAGTGAGGATCTTTAAAGGAGTTGAAAGTGTCCTGCTGCTGAAAAAACGCACATATAAGTTCAGATCTTTATTGTCCCTCGAGAGGGCACAAACACAGCGTACAAGATGACGTGGGTTATTATGGGACATGTCTGTTTGAACGGTTTGAACAGTGCAATTAAGAACATGTATTGCACTTGGAACAAAGGAACATTTCTTGCCTTTTACCCTGGAGGAACTATATCTCCGCCCAGGAGAGAGAAGAATAAATATGTGTGCAAATGAAGGTTTCTTTTTTTAATTTACTGAGATAATTTTCTAATGTGAGCAAATAATAAGCAGAAAGTCATTTTTATTTATTAAAAAAAGTCAAACTTATCCGATTCCAGCTTGTTGAATGTGAATATTGTTCTAGTTTCTTCTCTCCTCTGTGACAGTAAACTGAATATCTTTGAGTTGTGGACAAAACGAGACATTTGAGGACGTCGTCTTGGGATTTTTGGGAAACACTGATCCACAATTTTTCACAGTTTTCAGACATTTTAGAGACTACTAATCGACAATGAAAATAATCTTTAGTTGCATATATGATATGAGTTAACTATGGACAATCATGTGATTAAATATGAGTTAACTATGGACAATCATGTGATTAAATAGGAGTTAACTATGGACAATCATGTGATTAAATAGGAGTTAACTATGGACAATCATGTGATTAAATATGAGTTAACTATGGACAATCATGTGATTAAATAGGAGTTAACTATGGACAATCATGTGATTAATTGCGTGTTAACTATGGACAATCATGCGATTAATCACGAGTTAACTATGGACAATCATGTGATTAAATATGAGTTAACTATGGACAATCATGTGATTAAATAGGAGTTAACTATGGACAATCATGTGATTAAATAGGAGTTAACTATGGACAATCATGTGATTAAATACGTGTTAACTATGGACAATCATGTGATTAAATAGGAGTTAACTATGGACAATCATGTGATTAAATAGGAGTTAACTATGGACAATCATGTGATTAAATACGAGTTAACTATGGACAATCATGTGATTAAATAGGAGTTAACTATGGACAATCATGTGATTAAATAGGAGTTAACTATGGACAATCATGTGATTAAATAGGAGTTAACTATGGACAATCATGTGATTAAATATGAGTTAACTATGGACAATCATGTGATTAAATACGAGTTAACTATGGACAATCATGTGATTAAATAGGAGTTAACTATGGACAATCATGTGATTAAATAGGAGTTAACTATGGACAATCATGTGATTAAATAGGAGTTAACTATGGACAATCATGTGATTAATTGCAATTCAATATTTGAATCCATGACAGCCCTAGTTTTTATATATGTAGTGTTAGTTTGCGTTTGGTATAGTGTCTCAGAAGTATGTAGCTGCAGACAAAATACATGGCTGAAGAATATCCATGATGTTTAACGTTTAATCCGAGCAATCGCGGCCCAGCGCCGTCTCCCAGGAACGTCGATTTCATCCCCATAAAGTTGCTGTAAAACCACTGAAACTGAAATTATTCGCGTTTAATTTAATTTTACTTGTATTAGGTTTTTAACCTGCCAATATAGTTTACGTTGAGTTTTTCTTGAATGTTTTTTTCTTTAGTTTCAGCATTTTTCACTGCTTATTTTGGTTTTAAATAACTATAATAACCCAAAGATATAGCCCTGATCTCAGCGTGTGAACCGGTCTCAGGCGGCTCGGGGCTGTGCGTTGTTTGCTCTGTAGATTAGAGCTGCTCCTGTGTGTGTGTGTGTGTGTGTGTGTGTGTGTGTGTGCATGTGTGTGTGTGCAGAGGTCGTGTCCTGCGGTTGTGCTTGCAGCACTTCCTCATATAACCACACAAGTTCACTGAACGTGATCGCAAAAGCAGACGTGGATGCTGTCTTCAATGTGAATATTTCCATTTTAATCCCATTTCCTCTCTTTTCCTTTCCTCTTGTCTGGTTTAGATTTATCTTTGGACCACTGATGTAACGTTTCTGCACACAGAACGGAGGACATGAGGCAACTCTCCTCTGCTGTTTGAAAGTTTCAGGGCTAAACTAAGTTTATGTGAAAAAAAACACTTGAATGCTGGAAGCGTCTGTCGGCTATAAACAAGCTTTTTAACACAAAGCGGCAGAGGATGAACGAACGAGGCTACAGATGTCAAAGGGAACGGTCTGGGAAAGCATTTACGAGAACGCACGTCAGTCGACAAACAGGAACAAAAGAACACCGTGTGTGTTTTGTCTTGAGTGCCTCAAATCTTCTAAAATACTTTGTTAAACATATTCAGACGTGCATGCCAAAAATACTGCATGTGAACAAAGTGCCAAAGTAGCAAAAACAGCTCAAGGTTTTCTCTCGAGAAAAGCACGTTCAGTACAAACATCACGTGTGGTTTTTTACTGCTCAGGGACAGACGGATGGATTCTGGTAACAACATTGAGTTTTACCCTCAATCTGCTCTGGATCGCTGGGTGTTTTTGAGTCTGCATCAGGGGAGACATTGCTACAGATGTTCACAGATGTTCATCAAATTATACAGCTCTCAATGTATCTCAATGTAGTCTGGTTTTCTTTTTCCACCTCTGTGAGTTGATGTGAAACTAGTTATATCACACAGGAAAGTCTCTGTCTCGAGTGTCGCTGCCTCATATAAAAAGCAGAAGTTGTTTTTTTAAAGTACTGTATTTGAGTACAATTTGACATAGTTGTACTTGAATATTTTTTTAATTTTATGCTATTTTATACTTGCAACAAAACACCTCGACTCCACCTCGGAGGGAAATATTGTTCTTATATATTTCTTTATATTTAAGTATCTAAAATTGTCTGCAACACTGGAACTCGTGCTTTTATTTACCATGTACGTTTGCACTACTACGGTCGGCATGTAAATGTATTCATAAGTTCATTATTGACATCGCGATCTTCAGTTGTGAAAATAATCTTAACTGCTGAATGGACATTTGACTGAGATCATTTAGTCAAATGAACTCTGAAACTTCGTCTCGCGTTGCCAGACCCTCCTCCACAGCGCTGCGGAGGAGGGTCTGGCTAGTCCACACAGCATTCTGGGATGGGAGGACAAACATGTTCTGGTTTATTGGCGTTTCTTTAGACCAATCACAATCATCTTGGGCGGGGCTAAACTCCTGAAAGAGCCGCTGCAAAATCCCAGAACTGGTACGTTGTAGATATTAGACTAAAAAAAAAACTGAGCAAACTCCATCTGCTGAGGAAGACTATGTGGAAGGATCAAAAGCTCCAGAGGAGCTACTAAATGTACCTTCAAGTGAGATTTTGCCAACATGCAACGCCATCTTTCTATCACAGCTAGTCCAAACCATTTAACTCAACTTTTGTTAGCTACTGTATTTAATTTGAAGAATCAATCAAGTCCCGATCACGTTACACCTTTAGCCCATTTCACATTTGTAAACAAACAAGTCTAAATGGCCCCAAGTTGACTTCCTGTTGCAGTGGATGTGAATGACGTCAACTGACAGGAAGTTAACGCGGGGGCCAGGCTGTTGCCTAGCAATGGAATTCCATTGAAAAGTGTCTACAGTGTGCCAAAAGATGAGACCACCATGAAACGTGTGATAAGTTAGATTTATTGCAAACTTAAGTCATATTAACTCTTCCGGCACATCAAATACAAACAAATAATAATGAAAAAAGGTTAAAATAAAACAAAATGATGATTTCAGAGTGACAGAGTGCTGCAGGACCGAGTCCTAAAACCTGGAGACGCACCTCCAGCCCCCTCGTCTCCCAAGTCAACGGGTTTTTGGTTAACGTCTGAAATAAAGCCCGTGGTTAAACGCGAGCTTTAGAGATTCTGAAGCCTGTACGCGTCTTCTTATCCAAGTGGCTAAATCAGAATACGGAGGTTGTTCTCACTAGTCCGCCTTCACAGCCTCGTGTCTACGCTCGAGCTCCTGCAAACTATTTAAGGCTCCTGTAAAAAAGTCCACAAAGTCAAATCACAAGTTGGAAGCTTAGTGGTGGTTAACGTCGTAGTCGTGCGATTGTGATGTAGTTTGTTTAAAGCCAATCGTCGTTTACGTCCAGTTGCGCTTGAAAAGTGAAGCGCTTTGTGAAGATTTTGCTTGAACTAAACGTGCGTAAGTAAGAGTAAGTCTCAATCTCTCGTTTGCCACAGAGCTCTTATTTTCTGTACTAACCCAAAGAAAAAGAAAGATGGCGGTTTTGGCGAGGGATCCGGGGGCGATGCTAACTTAGTCAACAAAACAATTGTTATCACTGCAGCACGATTTTAGCAAAAGACAAAAAAAAAAAAAAAAAAAGCTTACAAAGTTTGTGAACTACATGCAGAAACATATTACTGTGATACACAATTTCCCCTTTTTTGAAAAGCTGAACTTGTTCGTCTGACCGGAGAGGAGACGGCGAGAGGCCGACTGATTCCTGAGCAGGCTGCTGCGGCGCCGCCACCGCGTACTCTCACACGCGAGAGTTACAGTGGCGACAAAAATCAGATTCAATTAAATGACTCGTCAGAAAAAGCAGCCAAACTCTCCGCCTCAGCTCGGACTCTCGCGTCTCCCGCTCCTCTGGTGCGAGCCGGACCGCCGTCACTCCTCGGCCGGAGTGCTCATCTTGACCAGGCTGTTCTTGTCGAACCTGAAGAGCCTCCAGCCCTCCTCCTGAGAGAGGTCCTCGGCGCCACGCCGCTTGTAGAACTGGACGGACGGCTCGTTGTTCTCCGCGACCACGAACATCATGCCGGTGCAGCGCGTCTTCATCGCCAGCTGGAAGACAGACGAGAGTTACAGTCAATTTCTTTTTTTTTTTTTTTTTACTTCCATAAAAAGTTTAGGGATTCACTAGTAAGTTTGAGCATCGTTTAGATTTTAGTGGCCGGGTTAGCTCAGTTGGTAGAGCACGCACACACATACACACACACACACACACACACGTTTAACCAGTCCCTCCAGGAAAATGCAGAATTTTTTTGTGATTGTTGTGGGCAAAAATCCTTGATTATGCGGCACGTTTTCTTAAAAAATACGATGGAATATGCGGGATATTTATGCAATTTTATGCGATGAAATTGCGGGAACTTGGAAAAATTGCAGTTTGATGAAGAAGAGAAAACAAAGTGATTCCCCCCCAACACTGTGTTCTCAGTAGGAGAAATTACGTCACTTCATAACGTTCCCATGGCAACAAGGGAAAATGGCTGCTCTTGTGTGAAGTAAACGCAACATTTTTCAACTTTCTGCTGAGATATATGTGACTTTTTTTGCAACGAAAATGCGGAGATTATGAAATCATGCAAGCCCCACATATTTTTGCGCGGAAATTTGCAATTTATGCGGCGTATTTGAAAAAGATGTGGCCCCCGCATAAATATGCAGACTTTGGCTGATTATGCAATCCCATAATTGCGTTTTTCTGGAGGGACAGATTACTCCTTGACACAGCGGCCGCAGGTTCGACTCCAACCTGCGGCCCTTTGCTGCGTGTCATTCCTCCTCTCTCATGTCTTCATCGGTCCTGTGGAATTAAAAGGCCTAAAAATGGCCAAAAATAATAATAATTCTAATTCAGATTCTTCCTTTCGATTCCGGTTGTTATCGAGTCTCGATTTCCGTTCGATACGATATCGTCACGATACGAAGTACTTTGAAGTATTCTTCAAAGTAAAATAAAGCCAGACTAGAGCGCCGCTTACTGCGCTCCACGGCCGCAACACAACAAGCGCAACCTAAACGCAAAGCCCAAACATATTCAGACAGATCTTAAAAAGAGAGTTTGAAGTTATGACTATGGCTCGACCTCCAACAACACGACCACGGAAACGTTTACCGCACCCGCCGGCGGCTGTAGCTAGTAGGGCTGCACAACATCGTCATCGCGCCATCAACTGGCGCAATAAACACATCGCGGGAGGCTGCGACGTATCACGAAAGTTGAAAGGAAATATCAGTAGAAAACGGCACTTTAAAAAAATGTAACTGACTTTTTTTGTTGCTGCCTTTTGTGTTAAGTTAACTTTTGTTTTAATTAGTTTTATGCAGAATACTGAAAGCAGCAGAACTGTTGAGTACACTTGAATATCTATTTATCGCAAGTAATACATTTATCCCGATATTCAACAACATTATTGTGCCTGGTAGCCTACAGCTGGTAGCCTACAGCTAGTAGCCTACAGCTGGTAGCCTACAGCTAGTAGCCTACAGCTGGTAGCCTACAGCTAGTAGCCTACAGCTAGTAGCCTACAGCTGGTAGCCTACAGCTAGTAGCCTACAGCTGGTAGCCTACAGCTAGTAGCCTACAGCTAGTAGCCTACAGCTGGTAGCCTACAGCTAGTAGCCTACAGCTTTCAGACTCCACACCTCCAGTTAATAAAGCCAGCTTTCTGCTGAAAAAGAATCACTCTACAAAAGGAGGGGTTTTATCTTCTAAAATTAAGTCTTTGAGAGCAAAATGATAAATAGGCTGAAAGATGTGGATTGTTCTCCTTCACTGGGTGTTCTCTGTTTCATTGATTCAAGTCTTCGCGAGAGAAAAAAAAAGTCCTTTAAGCAACTTCTTTCATCGCAGTAACACATGATTTACAGCTTTACAGCTCTGAATCAATGATCTGCTCACTGAGGCACAAATATTTCAAAAAGTGACAAGAAATTAATTTCCCTGCTTGTTTTCTCCCAAAAATAGAGTCCGATACACATTACGTTTGAGTCCTCCTGCTTTCTTCTTCTTCTGCACACTGACGCGGCGGTAAGAAACTGTATCCATGGGAGACTCTCAAAGCCTTTTTACGGTCGCGCGGAGGCTCCACGCAGAGCTTTCGTTGTAGCCTACGCAAGTAGCCTGATGTTTATACTTGTGCGCTGGTGTGTGCGCCGAGCCTGCGTGCGTGGGTGAAGTGTGTTTTAGAGCGAGGAGGAAGTGAGAGAGTGACGCCGATTAGCTCCGGAGCGACTTCAGTAGCGACTCTAGAGTCATAGTGAGAGAAACAAAGTGTCTCCCCTGTTCTTTCTGACCACGGTTGGAAACCTTGATTTCATGTTGTTTATGGAGAAGGAGAACCAGGAAATGAGTCGGGGGGAAATGCAACGCTACCAAGCCACGGCCGAGCGTCGTGCGTCACTGTGACGTGTAGTTACATTTTTCCGAGAGGTGCACGTCAGGGTACGGCGTATCTGCACCGTCGATTCTACGCACGACCATGAACATGAACTTTTCAGAGTGTGTTTGCTAGTTGTAGTTCAGTTTGAGTTCGTTAGCATAACTGCATAACCCTGTTGACGATCTTCACTGTCTGAGATTTAATTTTCATGTTCAAGTCATTTCATTTTGTCCTTTTAGACACATTTATAAACTTTACTTCCACTTAATCTCCCTTTTTAGTTTTACAATCTTTCTTCCTATTCAGTTTTGGAAGAAGTGTTCGGAGCGATTACGCGGTCGCTAGACGCCGTTAACTTCATTTTGTTTACGTCAGTCAGTCGGCACAACCCCAGACCAGATCTAAAGGTCTGGAATCGGCCGAATAACGGTCCCATTTTGTTGTTATTTACTACCGTTCCAACGTGACATCATGACTTTGCGTAAACATACGCGCCACTTTCTAAAGCCAAGTGGGACAACAACGGCAAGGTTGGGTTTAGGAAACGCGACACATGAAGGAAACGTGACACACGAAGGAAACGTGACACGGGGGACACAAAGGAAACGTGACACGGGGGACACAAAGGAAACGTGACACGGGGGACACGAAGGAAACGTGACACGGGGGACACAAAGGAAACGTGACACGGGGGACACAAAGGAAACGTGACACGGGGGACACAAAGGAAACGTGACACGGGGGACACAAAGGAAACGTGACACGGGGGACACAAAGGAAACGTGACACGGGGGACACAAAGGAAACGTGACACGGGGGACACAAAGGAAACGTGACACGGGGGACACGAAGGAAACGTGACACGGGGGACACAAAGGAAACGTGACACGGGGGACACAAAGGAAACGTGACACGGGGGACACAAAGGAAACGTGACACGGGGGACACAAAGGAAACGTGACACGGGGGACACAAAGGAAACGTGACACGGGGGACACAAAGGAAACGTGACACGGGGGACACAAAGGAAACGTGACACGGGGGACACAAAGGAAACGTGACACGGGGGACACAAAGGAAACGTGACACGGGGGACACAAAGGAAACGTGACACGGGGGACACAAAGGAAACGTGACACGGGGGACACAAAGGAAACGTGACACGGGGGACACAAAGGAAACGTGACACGGGGGACACAAAGGAAACGTGACACGGGGGACACAAAGGAAACGTGACACGGGGGACACAAAGGAAACGTGACACGGGGGACACAAAGGAAACGTGACACGGGGGACACAAAGGAAACGTGACACGGGGGACACAAAGGAAACGTGACACGGGGGACACAAAGGAAACGTGACACGCGGTACACGAAGGAAACGTGACACGCGGTACACGAAGGAAACGCGGGACCTGATCCCCGGTCTCCTGGGTAAAAGTCCTGTGTTGTTTGACCCATCCAGCCCCCCCCCCCAGGCGGATTTTCACCCTTTCATACTGCTCGCTACGGCATAAACTGACACTCAATCGCAAGGTAATGTAAGTCAATGGAGGCCAAACGCCGTTGATACAACACACTAAAAACCGAGTATGCGTCTTGATAACACGCCAATAATGGCATAAGAATTGGCGTGTCATACACAACGCCACTTGAGGTCAGTCTGGGAACGCTTTGTAAAACATACTCACATCACTGATGTGGCGCAGGAGCTCCGAACCGATGCCCAGTCCTGGGAGGAGAGAAAAGAGAGAAGTCTTTAATAAAGAAGCAGCTGATTAAAGGTGGACTGGACTGGACGAGCTAGACGAGTGGGTTTCTTACCTCTGTACTGATCCATCACGTAGAACTCCTCCAGGTAGAGCTGTTTGCCGACCCAGGGGTCATAAGTGAAGTAGTACATGACAAAACCGACCACCTTCGGATCTGCAGAGACACAGCGAGGAAACGGTTGAGTGTCCTGCTGCTGCATGTTCTGTTATACATTTATATTGTGTTATTATACTTTCACATAGAGCTGCAAAGATTCATCAATTCATCGATTAAACTGTAAGACGATATATATCAGTCCCTCCAGAAAAATGCAGAGGTTTTTTTTGTGATAGTTGCGGGCAAAAATCCTTGATTATGCGGCACGTTTTCTTAAAAAAATGTGATGAATATGCGGGATATTTATGCAATTTTATGCGATGAAATTGCGGGAACTTGCAAAAATTGCGGGAACAAAGTGATTCCCCCAACACCGTGTTCTCACTAGGCGAAATTACATCACTTCATAACGTTCCCATGGCAACAGGGGAAAATGGCTGCTCTTGTGTGAAGTAAACGCAACATTTTTCAACTTTCTGCTGAGATATATGTGACTTTTGAAGATTATGAAATCATGCAAGCCACGCATATTTTGCGCGGAAATCGGCAATTTATGCGGCGAAAGTGCGGCGCATTTGAAATAATTGCGGCCCCCACATAAATATGCGGACTTTGGCTGATTATGCATTGAATTATGCGATCGCATAATCACGTTTTTCTGGAGGGAGTGTGTTATACATTTATATTGTGTTATTATACTGTCATATAGAGCTGCAAAGATTCATCAATTAACCGAATGAATGACAATGACAATGAACAACCGATGAAAACAATCGTTAGTTTCAGCCCTACTACCACACCTAACTTATAAAGATTTGTTTGTATCCATCTCCCTCTTTAGCCTACTTCTTGTGCTGCTTGGGCGTGAATTTCCCTGCAAATTATTATAAAAAGTCTCGTGTAATTACTGAGAATGTGCTCAAGGTAGAAAGTAACTTATATACACAAAATCGTCTGACTTAAAGAAAGATCTGTAATGGGAAGAAATATGTAACTATTTGTTTTTTCAACCATTTAAAACAGGTCTCACTGAGATCTGGATCTCTTTCTCAAGAGAGAAAAAAAAACATCACAGATAAAAACACACAAACCTGCATGTTCACGCTTAAGAAAAGCATTCACAGGTGTGACTGCAAAAACAGAAGTACAACCTTTTAAAAATGTAGCTAGAACGTAGCCTCAATGCAAACACAAGAGCGGAATCTGAGCCGAGTTTACAGGAGAGAGGCAGCACCTGCAGCCGGGCGGTTCACTCTTTAACAAAACCTGCTCCAACAGGCTGCTGTGCCGATGTTTATCTGTACTTTTACAAAAACAGGAAGCGGTGCACGCTGCAGGGTGTTCAGATTAACGCCGTCGGTCTGTGCAGATGGCGGAAGCAACACCGCCATAAGCTCAAACTTCAGACGTGTCATTCTGGGGCGTGAGATCATTCAAGAAACTCTGACAGCAGCTTGTTAGATGTGAATATGTTCTAGTTTCTTCTCTCTGTGACAGTAAACTGAATATCTTTGAGTTGTGGAACAAAACGAGACATGTTAGGACGTCGTCTTGGACTTTTTGGGAAACACTGATCCACAGTTTTCACCATTTTCTGACATTTTACAGACCGACCGACTAATCGATTAACCGATAATGAAATGAATTGTTTGTTGCAGCCTTAGAAGCTGCAGAAACATACAGAATAATATCCAGATATTATACAAGTACTACATATGCCTCCTTAAATAAGACATTTAGTTTAGAATAATAACAACCGTTACTGTTGGAATGAACTGCAACACAGCTTTCTGTTCTCTGTCCGCTGAGCGAGTTTTATTAGCTTACGTTTCTAAGAATATTCGTGGTTGTTTTAATTATTTTCATACATTTTATCAAGAAAATACTCAACACACTTATCGACCAACGTGGCATCACGACTTAGCGTAAACACACGTGCCGCTTTCCTAAAGCCAAGTGGCGTGTTATCTGTACGCATTTTGAGCTATCCGCGTTGTACGTCTACGCTGTACACAGCGGACGTAAACATACACGCCACTCGCCACGGGCCGTGCTATCGCGAGAACAACGCATGTAAGGAAAAGAACATCGGGGAAGGCTTTATTAAAAAGACGCTTTCCCGCGTGAAAGTCCTGCGTTTTACCCATCCGCCACCCTAACCAACCTCCTTACACAGACCTTCGTCCTTACATACTACTCGCTATGGCTACGCAATAGCGAGTAGTATGTAGGTCAATGGGGGGGCGTGGAAAAACACGCTAAAAAGAGAGTATGCCATACGAATTGGCGTGTCCTACATACGCCATTTCAGGAGATCAGTCTGTATCGACTACGAAAATAATCGTTAGTTGCCGCCCTAAACTCGGCCTTTTTTTATAATTACAATAACTGCATGTTCCAGTTTCATCTTGTGCCTGTTATCATACTTTGAATTCAAATGGTTAAGTTGAGAAAAGTCAAACATCACTATACGTTGGAAACTTAAAGACGTACAGCAACAACATGTCACGTAATCTGGTAACGTGTTTGAGTTTCTTGCTCTTGAACGCTTTCCCAGTGAGGAAACCTGAGTTGTGTACATTTTGTTTTATTTAGGACGAGGAGGAAGAGGAAGAGGAGTGCTGGCTCTTACCCTCACTGCTGGCCTCTCCTTGGATTTCAGCGATGATGCAATGGTAAAACGGGGTGTCACCAAATCCATCCTCAAGGAGTTCTGCAGGAAAAATAAAACATCTTAAGCACGAGACAAAGAATCCTTTACAGAATGTGTATACAGGACGAGAGACGCACCGGTAGGCCAAAAGCGTCATTACAAAAATCTCATTTCAGGCTTTTATTTACTATTTTAAATCATATGTAACTTAAGACTTTAGTAGATTAATTTCAAACACTCGGAAACACGTGGTCACTATGCAGAAAGCCGAGTTTGTTCTGAACATTTTGATATGATGAAACACATGGGGATCAGTTTTCTGCAAAATACTTAAAAAAAAAAAACAAGGCAAATTTAAGAAGATAAAATGAACTGACCTTTTTCAGTCAGTGTCACCTGGTGCTCCATCTCTTCGTATTTGGCGAGCTCCTGGGAACAAAGAAGGAAACATGTTGGTTGATGCACCCACATAAAACTGAATTTCTGAAGCAGAAACAAATATGTATTTGAGAGTTTAAAACATAATACATAACATAAACAACCCTTGAAATTGCCTTTGAAAGAACTGTAACAATATGTACCGAGAGGGACTTGTATATATCACACTTGAGGAATAAACTTTTCAGTGCTTCCTGGTGGACAAACCATAGAAGGACGACCCTGTTATTTCAACTTCCTTTTAATAATAAGCAGTGTTATCTGGCGTTCATTAACTGCTTAGTTACTCAAAAAAGTAAGAGTCATAGTTGTTGAGCCACTAAACCTGTAGTCATATCCGCATACAGCTACTCACCAGCTGACATTATGCAATTCCATTACTGTGCAATACCATTACTCTCGTCGTACAATATCTATTACTCATGGAATATGATCACCACTATTGCCAATATTCAAATAATGTGCAATAACCCACACTGCATATCACATCGTGTGTGTGTGTGTGTGTGTGTGTGTGTGTGTGTGTGTGTGTGTGTGTGTGTGTGTGTGTGTGTGGGTGTGTGTGTGTGTGTGTGTACTTTTGGACTGTTGGTTTAACTAAATGGGTTTAAAAAAAAAAAAAAAAAAAAGGAGTCATCTTGAGTGTGAAGGGTTATTTTTTTCTGATTATTTATTTACAGACTGGATTACTCGAAACTATTGTGATAATACTAGTTAGTTACAGCGTTACATTTAGTTGCGTTATTCGTGTAAGATCAGTAGTTATATAACGGTAACAACGGTGCATTAGCATCAACCTTGGTAAGAACATAAGCTGAAGGTAAGACTGACCATATTTGGAAATCCGGCACTTAAACCGGATATGACTCGTCTGGCTGTACACAAAGACCACCGTCACTAATCTCACACTCGGACATCCAACGGACATTTTCCACTGACCACTTTGTCACCAACGGACGTGTGATTCATCATTTATAAGGCTTCGCCTGACTTTAAATGTCGTGTTACAGAACCGTTAATGTAAATAATATCATTTTAATGAGTAGTTGTGGTTCTCGGCCTACCTTCACCAGTCGTAATATATCAGACACGTCCCTGGGTTCAGCTTTTCGTAATTTATACTCCATTTTCTTCTTTTACTCTTTTTTCCTCTCGTTAGAAGTCCTCTGTATGTGAAGTGAAAGATTAGAAGTTTCTTCATTCGCTTCAGAGTGGCCTTTTCCCCACAGTCAGCCTCTGGTCCGGACGCGTTTGTTGAGACAAGATCATCCAGTAGTTTACACCCTCGGCTGGGTCGCTGCCGTTCATCTGAAGTCTCCTTTGTTTACCTCGCGCTCTTTATACCCGGCTCGTGCTGGAACGCGGTTGGTCCCCTCCCACAGCTCTCAGATTTCTGACGAATCAGCGGCTCCCTCTCTGACCTTTCCTTAGCCAATCGGCGCACACGGAATGTTTACTTTCCCTCTGTCACATCGATGGGCGTGGCTTTATCTGGCAAATGTTACATTACATAAATGCACAACAACATAATGTTACCCCGAATGGCAATGCTTTTTAAGGTCAATTCAAGGAATACATTAAGTCAGAGATCTTAAACAGGGGTACGGGACTAGGGGGGGGTCCTCAGAGTCACTGCAGGGGGGCCTCCAAATTATTGTCAATTTTTGAATTTTTTTTTTCAAAAATTAAAATGCCTAAACATAATTCCCACATATTATTAGCAAATATAAATCTCCACTGATGATAGGCTTACTGGCCTATAGGTAGTCACTAAGATAGCCGATACAGTTCATCTTAAAGATTCACTGTGCCACATAAAAGATCATTTATTAAATCATGCCAACAATTAATATTTTAATAGCTTAGTATTCTATGCATTAAAAAGGTATGTGTTAAGGCTTTAGGCCGCCCTACACGTTACTGTAGCCCCAGTTTAATATGCAACTTCAATTTATACAATATATGTAGTAGGGGGTCCCTGCTCCATCTCTCTGCATTAAGTATCTCAAACCTATAGACACTAAAAAAAAAAAGCAACACAAATATCATACTGTACGGGGGATTTTTGGAAGAGTAATGTATTTTGTTTTGTCTCTTATTGTAATTTTATATAATTGTTTATTCATCCCCTTCTACATACATGTTTTGTTATTAACACAATTTACTTGGCTGTTTATTAAAAGTCATATTATTGTTTCTGTGGATAATTTTTTTGACTATGTGTCTGAAATGTTTTTCACAGAATTGGTTCTTTCGAGTTGCACATATTCTCTGATATTCGTGTTACTGTGAACTTTTGCACATTCCCTGCTTAATATTTTGCACATCCCTGCACAAAACTGTCCAGCTCTTCGTTTTAAAACAGATACATTGCACATATTATTTTATAATCTTATTTTCTCATATTTTTATTGTCAGTTGTCCTATATTATTTATGTTTCTTGACTGTTGCAGGACTTGCTTTTATTTTTATTTTTTCTTACTAAGTTAACCACTCGAGGTCAAATGCCTAACCCCGACCCATCGAGCTGCTTCGTAGGGCGGGTCTTGGCGTGGCCGTAGTGGAATTTGGGACACTAAACTGCACAGAAACCTGTTTCAGCAGTAATGCTGAATGCTTTTATTGTCAGTTGACCTATATTATTTATGTTGCTTGACTGTTGCTGAACTTGCTTTTATTTTTATTTTTTCTTACTAAGTTTATTGTTATTGCAATGATATATATATATCTTGAGTGGTTTATGTACCCATTAATCAACAGTGGTGGTTAACCTGCAACATGGACTTTAATCATAGAAATTCAGAGTTTTTTCTCGGGTCTGTAACAGTATTATTTTCTTCCTACAACGGCCGTAGAGCGCTGTCGTAGCAGAAGCAACCTGCGTTTGCCAACATCAAGCTGACAAGAAACTCTGTGGCAGATAAAGTGTCTGATCTTTACTGGTCCGGCCCACTGGAGATCAAATTAGGGGGATGTGACCCATGAACTAAAATGAGTTGAGACACCCCTGCTCATTTTTTGCATCAAAACACCGAAGCAAATTCCTTGTATGTGTAAACATACTGTGCGTTGTTGTGGAGTAGAAGTAGAAAGTGGCATGAAAATATATAACTGAAGTAAAGTACAAGTATACCTTGAATTTGTACTTAAGTTTTGCATCTTTACTTGACTTGAGCTGTAAAAAAGTTAACAGCAAAATAAGTATTGCAGAAGGTTATATGTTGCAAGGACTGAAAACACTACTGCATACACTTTACAGTGTTTACTACTGCAACAGTATATAATCAGTTAAATACCAACCTTACTAGTAACACAAGTGGAATTTTCCAGCACTCACAGAGGTCAGGTTAACTGAGGTTAGGCTATATATGTGCAATGTTGGTAAACATGCAAGCCCCACACTTACTCCAACAGCTATGTATAACCCGGGGGTCTGCAACCACGGCTGCTTAGCCCCTCTTCAGTGGCTCCTTGTGGCTTTGATTTTTTTTTTTATATGGAAATGAATAACGGTTCTTTTCTTTTAACTGCTACACCCTGCAGTGCCCTGCTACACCCTGTAATGCCCTGCAGTGCCCTGCTATGCCCTGCAGTGCCCTGCTATGCCGTGCTACACCCTGTAACGTCCTGCTACACCCTGCAGTGCCCTGCTATGCCGTGCTACACCCTGTAACGTCCTGCTACACCCTGCAGTGCCCTGCTATGCCGTGCTACACCCTGTAACGTCCTGCAGTGCCCTGCTACACCCTGCAGTGTCCTGCTACGCCCTGCTATGCCCTGCAACGCCCTGCAGTGCCCTGCTATGCCGTGCTTCACCCTGTAACGTCCTGCTATGCCCTGCAGTGCCCTGCTATGCCCTGCAGTGCCCTGCAGTGCCCTGCTATGCCGTGCTACACCCTGTAACGCCCTGCAGTGCCCTGCTGCATCATGAACTACTACAACTAGTTTTTCCTCGCCACTGTTGCACTAAATGCTCTTGTGGGGAATTACTGGAATTGTTAGGTCTTTGTAAATTATAGTGTGTGGTCTAGATCTACTCTATCTGTAAAGTGTCTTGAGATAACTCCTGTTATGATTTGATACTATAAATAAAATTGAATTGAATTAACATTTAAGCTTTTTATTTATCATTGCTGTAGGCTTAAAGTGATGTTTACGTTCCCCATTTAGGCTGCATAACATTTCAGAGAGAAAGTAAAGTAGGTACTTTTTTAAGTAGCCTACTTTCCTCATTAGTGTAAACATTCAATCTTGCAAACCGTTTATATGACATTTTTTCAAACGCCGCCACCCTGAACATCTCACAAGCCCAGTCCTGGATAGACGGCAGCCATTCATTCCTCCATCCTCTTAAAATAATCTGTCTGGCTATCGTTAAACTAGTCTGGACCCAGCTTCTTATGTGCTTTTCTATCCCGCTTAGGACTGACCCATCTCCCAGAACTAATGGCTGTTTTCATAGTAAAGGTTGCTGAGCCCTGATCTAACCAGAAGTGTGAGGTAATGTACAGAAATAAAGAAAATAAAACAAAAACAAAAGAATAAATGTAGGATGTTGAATAAACAGTAAGGGGGTAGATATGAATATGCTAAGATGTATAAAATATGAACGTGTGCAGCATTTGCAGTGGGCAAAACATAGTACAGGTATAAGTACAAGTATGGCATTAGTAAATGATTATAGAGAATAAACAGTAATAGTACAGAAGAGGTTGAGGGATTCGGTTAGTCACGTCTTTTATTTGATCATAAATCATATCTGTGGAGCGTCCTTTAGGGAACTTCTTTGACGTGACAGAATAAATATTTCCACTGAATAAAGAATATAGACTGCCTTTATATAAGTATATTTAGTTTTATTATGTAGCCTACATGTACTATCAGTTTATTTTTAGTTATGTTTTTTTTTTTTTTTTTTTGTCAATATAGCCTTGCTATATTGATATTGTTTTTGATAAATGCAAACTCAATAGTGCTTGCAGAAACGATAATGTACTGAGAGAAAGGTAACGAGAAGAGGCTGACAAGCTGCACCCAGTCTCGTACGTAGCGTCTTGCGTCATCACGCAGTGGGCGTGGCCAAACACCAACACGGAAGCCGTTTCTGTGGTGTGGTCCTGATCTGATTTGCCTGGCACCCACCTTGGCACCACCGCAGTACCCTCAAGAGGAAAATCTGTGATTTGTGTCCCTTTCTACCGAGCTCACCGGCTTTATTTTGGACCCGTGACATCCGGGACACTACGATGCTCTCAGCGAGGTCAGTGGGATTAATAAAAACGTGTCTCAAAGTTCTGTTGGTGCTGCTGCTGCCTGGACTTTGCTAACAGCTGTTAGCATATTTATAATAAGCCAGCTAATTAAGGTTAGGAATGCAATGTGTCAATTATGTTTTTGTGTAGAGCTGTTGCTGTGGCTTCTTAACATTAAGAATGAAGGAATAAGCTCCACCAGGCCCAAACAGGGTGGGACACATCGTAGACACATAGAGGGTGTGTCACGTTTATAACACTGTATAAACCAGTGTTTCTCAATGGGGGTGGTACCGCCCCCCAGGGGCGTTCAGAGGATGACGGGGGGGGGGGGGGGGGGGGGGGGCTGGTGGGTCAGAACCAGGGTCCAATCGGGACCACTGGATGACTTTTTGCAAAGTGTGAAAATTGCAGATAAATAATTAGTTCCAATTCCAAATTCCAAATTCGAACTTTCTCTACCGTTAAAAATCGCAGATAAAGGCTTCTGAACCAAACGCAGCACATCATCAAGCACATCGGACATGTTTCAGCGGTATACGTGCAGTTTAGTGTCCCAAATTCCCCGTAACCTCATTTGTTCAGGTCCTATCCCCCGAGCAATCGACTATCCTGACCTTAACCACTCCAGGTCAAATGCATAACCCCGACCAATCGACTATCCTGACCATAACCACTCCAGGTCAAATGCCTAACCCCAACCAATCGACTATCCTGACCTTAACCACTCCAGGTCAAATGCCTAACCCTAACCGATCGACTATCCTGACCTTAACC
The DNA here is from genome assembly GCA_023631565.1 of Gymnocephalus cernua. NCBI lineage: Eukaryota > Metazoa > Chordata > Actinopteri > Perciformes > Percidae > Gymnocephalus > Gymnocephalus cernua. The sequence continues at coordinate 28,525,089 of CM042446.1, read as the reverse complement.
ACTCCAGGTCAAATGCCTAACCCCAACCAATCGACTATCCTGACCATAACCACTCCAGGTCAAATGCCTAACCCCAACCAATCGACAATCCTGACCTTAACCACTCCAGGTCAAATGCCTAACCCCAACCAATCGACTATCCTGACCTTAACCACTCCAGGTCAAATGCCTAACCCCAACCAATCGACTATCCTGACCTTAACCACTCCAGGTCAAATGCCTAACCCTAACCGATAGACTATCCTGACCTTAACCACTCCAGGTCAAATGCCTAACCCCGACCAATCGACTATCCTGACCATAACCACTCCAGATCAAATGCCTAACCCTAACCAATCAACTATCCTGACCTTAACCACTCCCGGTCAAATGCCTAACCCCGACCAATCGACTATCCTAACCTTAACCACTCCCGGTCAAATGCCTAACCCTAACCAATTGACTATCCTAACCTTAACCACTCCAGGTCAAATGCCTAACCCCGACCAATCGACTATCCTGACCTTAACCACTCCAGGTCAAATGCCTAACCCCGACCAATCGACTATCCTGACCTTAACCACTCCAGGTCAAATGCCTAACCCTAACCAATCGACTATCCTGACCTTAACCACTCCAGGTCAAACCCCGACCCATCGAGCTGCTTCGTAGGGCGGGTCTTGGCGTGGCCGTAGTGGAAGTTGGGACATTAAACTGCACAGAAACCTGTTTCAGCAGTAATGTGACCCAATATTAGGGAGAATTTAACAACATTGGCAGCCAAGATGGCATCTTTTACTGCCGTAAAACGACAAATGTTAACACCGCAGTAGCTTAAAAAAAAAAAAAAAACACTCCAGTCCCGCCTTCCTGGAGCAGACGACCAATCGTAGAAGGTCGGCTAAGACTCTCCGCCGAGAGTAGAAAAAAACTGTTGATATACCGGAGCGTTCAGAATAGTTTTAGCTCACGGGGATTTCTCTAAAATAAGTTTACCTCATTATTTGAAATACGGGAAAGCATAACATGTCCACTTTAAACTAAGCTGAGTAACTGATGACATCACGCGTTTTACATCACGCAGCGAGCGCTGAGAGTCTGTCTGCCCGCTCGCTCAGCTGTTGACTGTCGAGCAGCAGGATTAAATACAGTTATAATTAGAAGAGGATCATGCATGTGCATGAAACTGGACTCCTTGTCTTTAAGGTCATCTCAGGGTTTGTTTGTTTGTTATGTTCTTGTGTCCTCATGCTGGCTGCAGGTTCCTGCTGCTGCGGTCAGCTGCGTCCTTCACGGCCAGGTCCTTCTGCGCGGGGGGCGTGTCCAAGCCTGGCAGGGCGCCGGACATGGCAGAAGGTAAGACGGCGACCACGCTTCCTGTGGGATTTGTTTTCCTGCCACCTGGTTTAATCAACATGTGCTGTCTATCTGGTTGTGCAGGAAGTTTGCTGTGTTGATTTGGATTCTTGTTTTTGCTGACTGACCTGTGATTCGATCCCGATATGTCAGATTGTTTTCAGCAGTTCAAATAGAAAATAACATAAATGGCACAGAAATGAATACCTTTACTTTTAGATAAGAACAAGTAAAAATATAGGCAGCTTTATCGATTTATAGTCATTTTGTCTAGGACTGAAACTAACGATTATTATCATCTGTTGATTAATTCAATGATTTGTTGCATGGTCTATAAAATGTTAGAAAAAGTTACAAAAATGTGGATCAGTGTTTCCCAAAAAGTCCAACATGACGTCCTCAAATGTCTCGTATTCAGTTTCCTGTCCCAGAGGAGAGAAGAAACTAGAACATATTCACATTTAACAAGCTGACATCAGAGAATTATTATTTTTTTTAATAAATTACTCAAACCGATTAATCGATTTGTAGGGCTGCTCGATTATGGAAAAAAAATATAATCATGATTATTTCGGTCAGTATTGAAATCACGATAATTTCACACAATTACTCGTTAACTTCTGGAAAGATGTGGCAATTATTGAACTGAACAAACTGTGGAAAAAAAGTTAAATAAATCAACAGTATCACAAAAACAAAAACAGTGTTTTTGTGATCATTGGGAGCTGAAATCATAATCACGATTACATTTCGATTAATTGCATTAATTGCACAAAAATATGTTGCGATTCATTTATTAGTCGGCGACTAATCGATTAATCTTTGCAGCTCTAATTTTGTTGTGACAACCTTTCAAGTGCCGTGACTTTAGACTAGAGGGTCACTTTTCTGGACTTTGATGCCGTTTACTGTCATAATATGGGAGTGATATGTTGATGTAGGCCGTCAAAGTGCCCTGAACGCTTTTCTCACGGTCCGTTAAGGTCGTTGCTTCATGATCTTGCCACATTTTCCGGTGTCAGGCTGACAGCTCACACTTGATTTATTTAGCCAATAAACTTCTGCTTCATGTTTTGGGGACTTTCAGATACGCAGCGACCCGAGACCCCGGACACAGCGATGGGGGAGGTCAGAGTTATCCTTGGCCTCATGTTACCTCACATAAAAAAATAAATAAAAAATAAAGAAATTAATCCACACAGTGAGGTGTAGGGCTGGGAAAAAAAATCTATTTGATTTAAAAATCGAGTTGGTAGGTCAAATCGATTCATATTTTCAAAAAATCGATTTTTTTTTTTTTTTTTTAGGTTTTATTATCTCAATCTAAATTGCAGATTTTTTAGGGAAAAGAATCGCCCAGCTCTAGTGAGGTATACAGATTTTAAATTTGGGAACATTTGAGTGAACTGGTATCAGATCGGTGCTCAATACTAAAAGACATCTGCAGTTGAGGTATCAAAGTTTGACTGGCGCGGCCGTCCGTACTTATCAGATGATATGACAATAGAAATTCTCCGTGGCTTGTAGTAAATTACAGCTGATTTATGCTTGACGCGTTGGAGGTGGCGCGCGCATTCGTGACATCAAAATGACGTAATTTCCGGCCGGCGCGTTTGATTTTCAGCGCGCGAGCACAGGGCGCTACACCAGTCTATTTTTTTCAGCGGCGCTCGACAAACCGGAAACAGGAAACCTGAACGAGCTCCTGGGAAACGTGATGCCAGGACTCGCCGACTGACTGCAAGTCTCTCCTGTAAACTTACCGGGTTAAGATGAGTTCTTTTTTTTGTGAATGAAAGACTCGATCTGACGGAGTAGCTCATCCAATCAAATCGAAGCATTGACGGCGCTGCTGCTGCCTGTTCTGCCGTTGTTTATCTTTTTCTTCTTCTTCTAGTCCTTAGAAAGAAAAACATCGGTAGCCTTTGCTCCTTAGCGCCACCGCTGTTCAGGAGAAGACTGCAACTAGTGCCGCGACCACCACGCGCGAGTATAAATACTCACGGCGGTCCCGTGACGTCACGATTTTGAAAGCGCTAGTATATAACGGCCTTTACACGTATTGAGTAATAAGCTTTATGCTGCGTTACAGACAACTAGGAACTAGAGATGCACTGAATCCAGCTACGCGCGCTACGCTGGTCGACGTGATGGCGCCGCCGTTGATTACGGGAAGGTGTTTATACGTAGGTGGAGCGTTCAATGCGGTCGGCCGTGAGGAAGTGAAAATGGAACTGGTGAGCAGGAAAAGTGTAGTTTGGCAGAACTTTGAGTCAAAAGAAGGCCGTTCAAGTCACGCTACACGTTCAATCTGCAACGCCGATTTGTCTCGTGGTGGCGAGGAGCCTAAACAACACACAACATGGCCGCCGTTACAACATTTGCGTATGAAAACATCTGAAAGAATACGAGTTGTGCGCGAAGGAATCTACAGACAGCAGCCAGAACGCAGCAACTTGATGAATGCGATTTTGAAAGAAAGCGATTAGCTAATCGCGAAGACCGCGATTAATCGAATGGCAAATATTAAGTTGAATATTTGGTGTAACATTTGATTTATATTATTATATTTACAGTTTTTTTTTCATAAGATGAATGCTGGAATAATGTTACATGTCGCAGATTGTTTACAGAAACGTCCTATTTTCACTGGATCATTTTTTTCAGTGATTTTATTCAACATGGTTGCAGGAGGTGCAATACAGCATGTAGCTAAAAAAAAATAATAATCGTAAATCGAATTGTAATCGCAGTATCTGGCAGAAATGTTGTTGTTTTCTCCACTAAATCGTTCAGCCCTAGTTCAAACCGTTGACTGAGAAATTCAAGAAAAGAGTTGTCGGATGAAATGACCTCCCTGCTGACATCAGGACAGCAGAGTCAGCAGGCTGAAAACACACCGAGACGAGACATGCCGTGCCAGCACGCGCTAATCTCTCATTTACTAAAAACAAACCCTTTAAGCGATAAGTGGCTTGGCGGGTTGTTTGTTTTGAGAGGGATGAACTTGAAGTGTTTGACATTTCTGGCTCTTCAGCGTCTGTCTACAGCAGTGGTTCTCAAGCTTTTTTCAATAATTGAATATTTGAATTGTGTTTTTAAGCCAAGTACCCCTAGCCTGACAAGCCAGACCCACATCCAGATGTTAGGTCTGACCCACATCCAGATGTCTGGTCTGGGAACTCAACCATTGGCTGGGCTCAACCAGAGGGGGCGGGATAAACGGTTGTCTTTCAAACTCCCTCTGCACGCAATAGGATAGATCTACAACCAGGCAGAGCAACGAAGAAGGGGGCGGAGCTAGTTGATAGATTATATATAGATTATAGACTTTAAACTCCGAACACATCTACATTTTGTAAGAATGACTTCAGTGCCGTTGTTTGTTCTTTTCTCAAAGAAAAGCTGAACTCCAAGTCTTCCAGAAGCAGCAGCAGCCATAAGCCCCGCCCACCGACTCTATACACGATGTGATTGGCCAGACAAGAATTTTATTTTTCCAGCTCGCAAGCCAAGAGAGAGTGTCTAGACTGACCCTGGCTGCAGATTAAATTTGCTGCCGCTAGGGTGCGTCTAGATTTCTAGGCTTAAGTACCCCGTGACCAGCGATGGATTTACCAAACAACAGCCGTGTAACTGAAAAACATTTAAATGCTGATGAAAAAAGACAACAAAAACTTTTTAAAAAAAACAACGTAAAAAGTCGGTAGAAAGAAGGAAGTAAGGCAAGAATAGGTGGAAAATAGTATCAAGAACTTAGAAAACATCAACAAAAACACAGTAGAAAGAAGGAAGACAAACTTAGAAACAATCTTGAAAAAGGCGGAAATGTTTTTTTGAAAAAAGCGACAAAAACTTCGACAAACTTGGAGAAAAAAAGAACACAAAGTGACAAAAAAAAGCCCCATTTGAGAAACACTGGTCTAAAGGATGTAATGAAATGTAAGTTGTTGACATGTCTGTGTGAACTCCCCCTACATACGTACATCCAGTCTCATCCTGCACCTTTTTTTAATCATTTTTGTCTCTCCACAGGAGATCCACTTTTACACGTGTCTAATGGTGTGTGTTGGTAACCCGAGACAAATCATTTCTAAATATCTAAACTACTCCTACCTGTAGGGATTCTCTTCTAATTTGCGCATTAATTCCTCCTGCATGTCTCTGCCCTGACTGACCGAACACCCGCTGTCTTTCTTTACTTGTTTCATGCACAGCAGCTTGTTACCGTGCACCTGTTCTGCCCTTTTTGTAAGGTCAGAATTTAATGTTCACGCCGGCTCCACAGTCAAATTAATCCTCCTCCTGCAGCATTCGATGGTGGAGTCTGATAACAGTCTTTTTCTTCTTCCCTCTGTTGCACGGAGCTTCAATATTCTGTTACACCTGGTTCCCACATTCATGTTATTTTCCTCTTGGTTGTTTGATATTGTCTCTCTGTTTGGGCCTAAATAAGCAAGAATTACAGACATTTTACAGTTTGAATTCACCATCAGATCACTAGGGCTGTCCTCATATAAAGAGACGTATGCCTACTGGGCCTATCGTACACTAGAAGACTCTGAAAAGACTAAAGTCTGACACCACCTCACATCTACAGACAATCTGCCACAATGCCTCTGGGTTTTAAGTCACAGACTATACGTTTTTACTACCAAGACTTCACACTTACGATGATATAAAACATGTTTGATTTTGTTGGAACGTCAAGACGGGAAGAAGACTCGGACTGAGTTTTATGACCATCTTGGTGTGAGCTCGGTGTAAGGCCGGCCACAGACTGGATGCGTGGCGTGAGCGTGTCAGCTGCGTGGCGTGAGCGTGTCAGCTGCGTGGCGTTTTTATTTTGGCTGCCATGTTAACAGGTTAGAGCTGCAAACTGCCTGCGTGAGAAATAGGACCGACGCCTATTTTTCACGCGACACGCGAGCGTGTTGGAAGCGTTTCCAGGCAAAATAGAATAGAAAAAGATGTTTATACGTCATTTTGACACAGATACATATTAATAAATGACATGTCGATGTTTGAAAGTCTCAAGGTTTTGACATAAATGCAGATATAAATGTAAAATAATTAAAAAACGTATCGATTTTTAAATGTCAATACCGTATAGCCGACGTCTTTGCTGTAATCAGATCAGTAGATATTTATGTTAAACATGAAGTATACTACTGCTTGAGTGCAGTAAATCAATGGGAAACAGCAGCAGCGCCGCATCAGACACGTTTCTGGTGTGCGAGACATAGAAAAATCCACGCAGCCGCCACGCAACAGAAACGCCACGCTCTCGCCACGCAGCCAGTCCGTCTCCGGCCTCACACTCGTGATTTATGGACTAATAGATTTGTTGGTTAAATGGACA